>QNQO01006157.1:0-26816 GCA_003290165.1 Berberis thunbergii
AATAAAACTGAACCGACCGACTATTTTATACATATTATATCATTTATATATAAAATATTTTTTTTTATTATGTATATTCGGTCGTTCGGTTTGGTTGATTAAAATCACATAGAAACCGAAAATCGAACCAACCGCTTCGGTTTTGAATTTTTTAAAAGCAAAATCGATCTGAACCGAATTTAAATCGAACCAATTGGTTCAATTTTGATCGGTTTTTTGTTCAACCCTAAGGAAAATGACTTCACCTCTCTTCTTGACCCGATCCACACAAGGTGCATGAAAACAAGGAGATGAAAATCCACCAGTTTTTGGCATTATGGACCCCAAAGGAACCTTGAAACGCATCAGGTCTTAGATAATCCAACCAATCAGATCCTGAACACCATCACAGTAAGAAACAACTAAATCTTTGGTTCATAAGTTGCCTTCAGTTACATTTGGGTCTAAATAATATCATGAGCTCAGGAAGTCGATCTCAAGAGTATATTTCTTCTCAGATTCAACTTCTAGTGCGTATTCACAATATTGCGCGAGCAGATCATGTACTTTACTGCTCTTTTAAATGTAATAGATAAATACACACATTCTAAAAATTATAATAAATTAACTGATTGCATTATGATTAAAATCTCACACTTATGTTTCTACAAAGGAATGTCTGCCAAGCATGGCTAAGTAATTACTTTAAAGCAAGTTGCGAAGACACCAGAAAACTGAGAACTAAAAGTAAAACAAACAAAACATAAATATATCTCGAACCCTCATTAATCACTAACCTTTCTACTGATCAACCGGCCTAAATGCATTCTAGGCCAAATAAAAGATAACCCAGAATAGGTATGCTGAGTCAGCTCCACAACACAGATCTTTGTTTCTATAGGCACTTCCAATCCTTTGATGTATTCTAGCAGCCTTGTGCAACTGCCTTTAGCTTCTCATAAGCCTCTGGGACACTATAACTCCCCATGCCCCTAAACATAATAAAAATGGTAGATCATGGCAAATGTCAAAATAGACAAAACTTGAGAACTATAGTAAACAAAGCCACAAACCAAGAACACTGGATCTATTACCCTTTTTCAGGGAAAAAAACATATCAATCAAGATGACAAGATCCTGCTTCTAGATCAGGTCAGGTCTTCCAGTGACTCTTCTCACACATTATTTTATCCACTCTTATATTCTATTTATTTTATTTTGAGCATTGATATCATCCAAAGCTTTATGCTCATTTGATGAAAATGCATTTTACTTCTGGTGTAGTCGAAGGCTTTAATCTTTTAGTAATAGTATTACAATTCATTGATCTTAAACCACTAAGGTCCCAAAACTAAGGCAACACCAATTAACTATTAAATTTTCAAATAAAATCCCCTTGAAGGAAGGACTATCGGACACCCATCCCCAAAAAGGACAAGAACCTCCATGATCACTGACCCAATTTACATTTCCCCCATATTGTCAATGACACTGCAGAAGTAAATTCAATCTCTTTCCCTTTAACAACATTTCCATAGTCCCAACTTTCAGTGATCTTTTTTTACCACCCAAGTGTGTCGGCTATAGATAGAAAAGTAACTATAACAATTTTGTTGTCCTCGAGCAAAATTTTTTAAAATGTTGTTGCAGTTCACACAGTTAGCTCAAATGCATGCATCATAATTTCACGATCAGGTCAACCATGTAACGTTGAAGATCATGGTTTGATCCAACTGTAGGAACTAGCAATAACCTTTTATTTGGATTACGTTCATGGTTGGCACTAAACGCTCTTAAGGACCTCGAGTAGTCGTTGTATCCACCTCAATCAATCCAATAAGCTCCATCACCACCAAAAATCTTTAAGGGAATTGAGGAATAAAGAGAGCAATGGTTTAATGGAGGAAATGGAGTGGGGCGAAGATGAGAGTTGAAAAAGATATTGGAAATAGCTTTGAGAAAGCACAGAGAAGGTTTAATGGAGGAAACAAGTAGGGAGAAAATAAGAGTTGGGGAAGAAGAGAGATCTGATTGAGAGTTGGTGAAGAAGAGACACCTTGAGGAAGGTTTAGTGGAGGAAAAAGGAGTGTGGAAGAAGATTGGGATTGGAAGTGCAATCTTTTATTTATTTTAGTCAACTAAATTTGACTAACTTAAGGCCATTTGTATTCACTACCATAAGAGGAAGAAAAAGGACACCACCACCTTCACCTTCTCTTATCTCTTCACCGGAGCAACACACCACTTTAGAGGAGGAGGCGGAGAGGTGGCAGGTGTGGGTTTCCCACTCACAGGAACCTTGGCGAGTGGGGAACCTCCACGAGGGCGAAGAAGAAAAGGAACAAGGCGAAAAAAAAAGAAAAAGAGGGGGGGAAAAGGAGGAGGTGGCAGTGGCGAGGTGTTGGTGGTGGTGAAAGGGGATAGGTGGAGAAGGAGAGGTGGCGGTGTGATTGAAGAAGAAGGGAGGTGGTGGTGGTGGTGTGATTTAAGAAGAAAAAAAAAAAGGAGGAGGAGAGTTGGTGGTGGTGGTGATTGAAGAAAAAGAAGAAATAGGTGGAGGAGGAGGAAGTGGTAGTGTTATTTAGCAAGGGCCTTATTATATCATAGCGATAATTATGCTCATCAATATCTTTCAATAAAATAAAAGGGAGGGTTTCTTGAAACACTTTTAATGAGAAATTATTGAAATTTTAGTGCAAATGATATTAATATTGGTTTTTACTAATATTGTACCCATATTAATTCTTTAAATTTCTATTATTGTATAATACTAAGATATGTGCGATTTAATAATAACTTTTTTTTCAATTTGAAGTATATATATGATGATCTTCTTCCAACTTGATTTAGGGAGCATCTCTAGATAGTTGTCCAAATTTTCGACGCCATTAATACTATCAAGAATTACGATAACTCGTTTGATTTTTGGAAGCACGTCAAGATTGCTTTCTAAGTAATTTGTGTTTTTGGTGTAGTGTACATGTATAAAATTGGAATTGTACTATATATATATTTCTTAAAAGTATTTGTGCTTAAACCTTGTAAGGAATAAAAAGAATTTTGTTAAACAACTCCTTTTTTTCTAGGGTGCCCCCGGCCCGTGCAGTAGTGCAACACATAGGCGACGCTCGAGGACCCCCAATAGCAAACTACTGGTTGCAAGACCTCCCCTTAAAATAATTAATTTAATTTCATGCAGGTCAAGATAGCATGGCAGTTATCATCTTTGTTGGAAGCATGTCAGGATAACTTTCCAAGTAATGTGTGTTTTTGGTGTAGTGTCCATATCTAAAATTTGAATTGAGTTAAATTTATATATTTTTCTTTAAAACTATAGTGCTCAAGGCTTGTATAAGGGTTGAAAGGGTTGAAAAGAATCTTGTTAAAACAACTTTTTCTTTTCTCTCAAAATTTTACGAAAATTCTAAAAGGCACTGGAGTTTTGCCTGGAGATTCGCCTGGATGGTGCCAAACACGTGTACCCCCGCGCATGCAAGTCACGTGTACCCCCGCGCATGCAAGTCACGTGAGCAACACTTGAAATTGCTTAAACTGGATAACAAGCTTAGCTTCCACTTCATTCACTTGAAAAGTTGAACCCCTTTCTGTCTCTCTCTCTCTCTCTCTCTCTCTCTCTCTCTCTCTCTCTCTCTCTCTCTCACTATATTGCTTGCAAATTAGCTATATATATATATATCTGTCTTCTGACTCTTTTGTACCTTGAAACCGACTTTCTTGCTCACCAAAAGCTTTGAAAGTACAGAAGGGTGGAGAGTACAGGAAGGAGGAGATATGGGGGAGATGGGGTCCTTGTTGATCAGGTGGCGAGGTAACTAAAACTGTGGGTCTGTAAGAAGTGCAGGGAGAATCAGCTCAGCTCAGCTCAACTCATGATGATGAACCAAACCCATCTACGATGAATATAAGTCTTCTGTTTACGTAAAAATGTGTGAATTTATGTATCAAACAGTGTGGGTTAGTGACAATGGAGAAATGTGTGTGTTGAAAGGTGTGGCTTTTTCTCTGGTTTTAGTTTTCCTTCGTCTCTGAAAGTATTTTTATGTTTGGGTTTACTTTCTCTCTCTATTTCTAAAGAAAGAAGGAGAGAGAGAGTGTGTGGGGTAACATGCGCGTGAGCGTGTGGGAAGTGGGAAGGAGAGTCCCGACATGGTATCGAATGCCTTGCCTCTCTCTCAGTCTCTCTTTTTTGGCCCTTTTGATGCGCACGTGACTGGCACCTCGCGGAGTGCACGTGCTTTGCACCATCCAGGCTAAACTCCAGGTGATATGCCAGTGCTCTCTAGCATTGCTCTTTCTTTTAACATCGCCATCACAACATGATATGCATGGCAGCCATCGTATTTGTTCATTAATTTTATCATGGTCATTAATGACATCATTTGCTTGAATACTAAAATACGTTCAAACTTAATATATATATTAATTGTTAAGATTGTGTTTTTCTAAATCTCTCCGGACGGATTATTCCATTATGATAATGTGCATGATTACAAAAATCCAAAGGATTAAAAAAGGGAAAATGACTTATAAGGCTTAATTTTTGTAATTGTGGATCATATAAGACCCTAACAATTGAAAATGTCTACTTTTTTGTAATTCAAGACTATTAAAGATAACAAACCTAAACCATGGCTAAAATATATGTAAAAAGACAAATATACTCATATTTCTAAACACTTATTATTTATGTATTCAAATTTTAGGTACTTTAAAACAAGCGAAATATGCAATTTTTAGCGCAATTTGATATTTTTTCAAAGTTTTTTCATATAACTAAAACACAACTCATCGATTCTTGCTAGGTAATCTGAAAGTAAAAAAATAAAATATAAAAATATTGAAGTAAACTTATAATTAGTTTTAAGAAGGTAAATTAATTTTGAAAAATTATCACTTAAGTTAAAGGGTAAAAATGAATTTCTAATTAGTTTAAAACCATGGGTTGAGTTTGTGACTTTTAATATTCTTTAATTATTTAAAATGAGTATTTTTAGGCATTTTCAAATATTAGAGTATGATTTGGTCTATAATTACAAAAATAGGTTTTATAAGTCATTCTCCCTTAAAAAAATACACACAATAAAACAAATATTTACTACTTAAAAAACTGCAACATATGGACCATTATAGAATAGTTGTGTTCTTTTCATAGGTAAAGTTGCAAAACCTGAAATTAAGGAAAAAACAAAACTGCAAAACCTTAAAAAGTAATAAAGTGGCAAAACTAAGAGAAGAAAATATAAAGCATTACATTGTTAACCCGCAACATGCTTATGCTTGGTTCAAGTCTTACATGGGCATATTGACATGATTGCAAATTCAAATGGGGGGAGGGAAAATAATATTGTGTCCAAATGAAGAACATATGGGCAATTAGGTATACTCCCAACCATAATTTCTAATTAGTAAAACCCCCCATCAAAGATCGATAAATTAAAACTTACCCTAAACTAATGTTTCCATCCTTTGACTATTGGGTTTAGGGGTGGGCATCCCATCTCGCGATCCCATTTCCGTCTCGATCGTCCCATCCTGTCCCGATTTTTTTGGGTCTTAATGAGATTGAATAATTTCATCCCGATCTCGTCCCGCCTGATCTAGAATGGGATGAGATGAATATTTTCAATCCCGCCAGTTCCGTCTAGTCCCGAGCTAATTTTTCAATATTTATTATTAATATTTGATGCACACACTACTAGGTTGTCCACTAAGGTTAACACTTGTTAGCACTAATGCGCTTTTGGAACCATGGGCAATGACCCAAATAAAATTGAATTCTGGCACACAAACTCCAATGGTATCCAATCCTGGCCTGGGCTCGGAGACTTCTCAAGGATGTTAAAATCACCTGCAAAAAGAAGAATGAAGTTTTCATAACTCCAATAATGAATAGTAGAGAATTACCATGATAAATTAGTTAAATGTGAGTCCCACAGTTTCAAATGCCCCCAAACTAGCATAACAATGCATGATGCATGTGCAAATAATAGAAAAATGGCTCTTAACCTTGCATAGGTAAGATCAAGTTATGATGTAAAAGAAGCTTTGAACGTTGAAAAAATGCAAAATATGCATCTGACACAATCAGTGAAAGTTATATTGTTCGTCATATGCCTCCTATAAATTCTAAGATCATACTTCTGTGCAATTCCTTATTTGGGATAAAAAAAAAAAAGCATGAATGATTTTTTCTGTTTAAATCTATGGAGAGTATATATTCTGATAACATAGGAAAGCCTTAAAATATTTATTCCTGCAGTAAATAGTTTTATAAATATTAGATTATCAAAAAACTTAATCAACAAATAGAGCACGTTGATCCCGTCCCGTCCCGTCTCGATCCCGTATGAATGGGATGGGATAGGGATGGGTCTATCCCGTCCCGTGCCCACCCCTACTAGGGTCGTATATGTTATGACCAAAATACCTATAACGTGAGGATCACACTTATGTTAAAAAAAAATGTCCATATATTATAATAATGCATCTCAATACAGGATTAAGAATTACAATTAAATCAAAATGTAAATTAATTCGTTACTTATCACGAGATGAAATTTGAGGGGTTGAATTGCAAAATAATAATAATAATAATAATAATAATAATCTTCATCTTCATCTTCATCTTCCTCTTCCCTGACAACCGCCCACCACCACTTCTCCTCCCCCTATGTTGTAAAATCCGAATAGACCTATAGTGCCACTCTACTGTACTCTTCTCTTTTCCTTCTCATCAAAATCCCTTTTACAATGCCACTTATAACCCAAAACAGTTCTCCCCCTCCTCAATTTATTCACTTATATTCCCCCCTAATTATTTCTTCATGTTCTTGAGTTGAGGAAAACTAATCAGTGTGTGTTTTAGAGAAATTTAGATAGGTAGGTTGTTGGGTTTGTGAAGTTTGGTGTAATGATAAATCTTTTTGACTTTTCTTTGACTGAATGAGGAAAAAGGTTTTCAATAGTACCTTGTTCCTGCACTTTGGTTTCTAGATCCTATTATGATTTTTTTCTTTTCTTTTGTCAGTCCTATTTTGATGGTTTCTAGATCCTATTATGACTGAATGAGGAAAAAGCTAACTCCATCTTTCATCATTAGGAAATCATTTCTTCATGATGCATTTTACAGGATTTGATGAATGATGGTGTCATCTCTCTGTTTTCTCTTACCCCACTTGGATTTAGGGCCCATAAGTATGAAATGGTTGACAAACATGCATAAATTTCTCTTTTAAGCTTGTTGTAAGCCCTTTTCTTTGTCTGGTTCATGGACTAGTTGTTTTCTTTGATGAAATGCACTATATTTCATTTACATAAATATGGATGTTTTATGACAAAACCCTTTAATCACTTCTCGTGGATTCTATTTCATGTTCTCTGATTAATCTTCTTGAGTTGATGGTCTGGTTTGTGTATTTAATTTTTCTGGTTTTTACATCTCGCATTTTAGTAACTTTGGGCATTTGGATTACCAGTTTACAAGTCTGTAGTAGTATTACATGCTCTTATAGTGTTATGTTTCCCCAAAATAATTGGTGGATTTACTTATGAATGACAAAATGTCATTTGCTAATGCATTTTGAAATATAAAATATAAATGATATTGATAAACTTTGATTCCTAAAAATTTAATAACCAGAAATTGTATCAGTTAGAACTACCACATCTCTTTTTGTTTCTGATTTCCTCTCTCTTATAGAGAAATTAAATAACCTCGAATTGTCTTGCGGATGTGGGACACCTCTAGAAAACTAAAATAATTTTCGGGTTAGTCTTGCGAAAAGATGGTGATTTTGAAATGCCTAAAATAAGCTTATTATTTATCCGTAAAAAATGTGACGTGATCTATGTGCATTGATAGTCCAAGAGTGTCTTTTGTTAGTCATATAGTTAGGAGTATCCGGTGATGCATGCATGTATGTGATGTGTCCCCACTTGGGCATGGATGACGGAAAAGTCATCCTTTATATGAGATAGGCATATGGGCATGTGTGTTCGGCACGGAGGTGGTGCGAATGTGGTATCATCTAAGTGATCAATTCGTTAAAGATGAATAATTTAATCAAGTCAAATAATTTATGGTCATTCCTTTAGCTGATTAGCCTTTCAGGTGTAGAGATTCTTGGGCAGCGCCATTGGAGTCTCTTTAATGGGGCGAAAGTCAGAAAGTTCATGGTTAAATTATTTTTAGTTTGTTTCAATTTTCTAAACTATATTTTAGTCACTGCTAATTGTTTCTATTGTGTTGAATTTCACGTCTCGAGTTTTGAAAAAACGGATAATTCTATGTGAAATTTAGGATTTTCGTTTTCTCAAAAAAATCGAGGCGTGACACAACATGAACAGTTGAACCCATGAGTTCAGAACCTAAATCAAGAGGAGTGGAGGGATCATCATCTTCATCTTCATCTTCTTCAGCAGCAATCACGCAACAACAGCCGAACCACCGAATCAATACGAGTCATAAAATTGGAGAGACTAGAACACATTCCAGAGACACTATTACTCTCCACTTCCACCCCTTGTACCAAAAAAGATAGCAGTTCCCAATTGTGTAAACACTAGATAATTCATCTTGCAATTGTTGTAGCTCCACTGGATTCACCAAACCAATAAAGTCAATTCCTTGAGCTTCCTCGCAGACCTTTACAAAGAAACTATTTCCACCCCACATTCTGACTTTGAGTGACCTCAAAATTGAGCTTTCCCAATATAAAATAACACTCCTAAGAAATTTTTATAATTCCATAGTAAAGGGAACTAATGATGTGTTTGAAAAGAAAAGAAGAAAAAAAACTACACAAAAAAATAGTGAAATGAGATTGGAGAAAGGACTCTTGGAACAGTGGAACTCAAGCCATAGAGTTCTTGAAATACTTGGATCAATTTGGCAAAACTAAGGTGCATATTTTGGCCATCTCCATTGCCATATTATTGTTTATTAATGCAAGCTTGGGGAAGTCTGGAGGCAGAAGAGAAGAATTGAAACTCTCTTATCGTCTAATGTAAAATCTAAAAAATTGTTTAAACAAGAGGTTATTGTGTATAGCTTGCTTTAAATCAAGTTAAAATAAAAAAAAATAATAATAATAAAATAATAAGTTGAAACCAGAGTTTTTCCAAAAAAAAAAAAAATTGAATTGGGGCTCTAGCTCGATTCCATTAAAAAAAATTAATCAAAACATACCATAAAAGAAAACTTTGAAATCTCTCGATCAAAGCACTGGTTAATCAATACAAAAATTGCCACTAAATTAAAACAAATAATCAAGTTAAAAATAAATCAACCAAGGAAGCCAATAAATCTAAGTATGCAATAATTACTTTTGTATATAGCGAATAATAGTTGCTCTACAGTGTCATTTTTTTTAATATCTTTTTTTTTTGGAATGCGAGCTGGGTTTTTAAGGATCACATATCTTTTCTAAGCAATAGAACAAAAATATGTATATCACAGCCAACAAATTAAATTCTAAATAGTTCCACAGTAATTAAAACCTATCAAACTCGTAACAAAAATTATTGTTAAAATTTTGAAAATCATCTCATTAAAAAAGAAGTTTTAAAATAAAAACCTATATGAAAACGTGAGGGAAGGGGTTGCAACCCTCCATCCCCCCTCGAGATGCGTGTCCCATTTCCTCCTCATTTAGAATTCCTTATCAAAACAATAACAAAGTATAGAGAAAAAAATCAATTCATTCTTACAGGATCATGACTAAAAAAAAAGGAGCTTGCTTTCTGGGATCGATGGTGATGATGCTACCCATGAAATAGGCGATTGGAGAGGGGTGAGGTCTGCCATAAATTGTAGAAATGTGTAGGAGGCAGAGTCGCATTAAGAAGAAGCCAAGTAGGCTCTGCCGAGAATTTTATACAAGAAGTATGTAGAGTTTAATTAGAAACCAATTACATGGATTCCTAATGTAGGTTTCTCATGTGCATATGGAAAAATATCTTTGATATTTGTTGATTTTAGGGAAACTTATTTATTGAGGAAATAGAGAACCTTTTTTTTTAAACAAAACTGCAAATAAGATCATTTAAAAAAAGAAACAAAAACAAAAAAAAAACTGGAACAGCTCCTTGTGCTGTAAGCCTCTTCTTGGCCTCTTCGATGATAGACAAGCTGGTACCTAGGTAGGGTGACCCATGGGTTGGTCCCTTTGCCAATGGTGTACATGTTGATAGTGCTTTCATTATAACCTTGTGTTGGGCTGGATAGCAAGTTCCATTTGTGAACTTAGGAGGCATGCTAGTAATGTAAGCTTCAGACATATTTATCGTACATAAAATGGTCGTTGAAAGAGGCTCTAAATTTCTACCAAACTGCTATGTCTGATCTATGCTGGTAAGACTAACATGGTGATATTTGAGTTATTCTACATGGCGAGGAAACGAGCGAGGGGAGGGACCGCCACCTCCTTCCCCTCGCTCGTTTCGTCGCCCACTTCCTCGACATTTAGAATTTCTGTATGTCTTTTAGGCTTTCATATTTGATTTTCTTAGGTTCACAATGGCTTATGTCATGAGATACTTTGGAAAATACTATACGAAAGGTGACATTTACAGTCTCTATCATTTACCACAAATCTTACCAAGAATCAGTCTGTCGTGCCACAACTGTTATCAAAATCCAACTTGATGAACTGCCTGATCTTAGCAACCTCCTCTTCCGTTAAAGCCACTCTGAAAATTTTCTTGTTGGTTGTCATAGAAGTCAAGTACATGTCTCTCCCTCTCTCTCTCTCTCTCTCTCTCTCTCTCTCTCTCTCTCTCTCTCTCAAGTCTCAACATAATCACCTGCCAGGCTGCCACACCAATTTGCACTAGTACTGCCGACGACTTCTTTGTTCATTACTACATTAGTTTTTAGTCACTTCATGAAAACAACCATGTATATCAAGTATTAGCTATAGGAGTGGCAATTCACACTACCACATAGTGAAATTGCTTAGAGAGTTCTGTTAATATCCAAAGAATTCACTTCAGGATGAAAACAACTAGTATGTATGTCAAGTATGGGTTATCTTTTGAGTAGATTACTTGACCAGTGACAGTTTATTTTCTTAGGTTCGATTTGTTGAGATAATTGAGATGAGAAATCTACTCCTCTCATTATATAAGCACGGACGCATACATGACAAATTTGCCTTATCTAATAATTCTAGCTTTTAAGGTAAAATGAAAATTGTCAAGACATTTTGCAGCCCTTGCTTTTGAAGGGAGTATTATTGAAACTTTCCATTCATTGTCCAAGCTTGCTACATCTCAACTAATTACAAGTCAAATAATAGGCTCGCTAGAAAGTGTGAAAACGAATAAAGATGCTCTGTTTCTCCCATCGCTTGTGTTTTGGGTGAAAAAAACAAACAGGAAAGAGAGAACACTGGTGTTCTGCTTTTGTGAAGGGACCCCACAAACACAGATCGTCACTCAATCGCCCATCTTTTCTGTCTCCCATCACACACTTCAGACATACAGCCAAACAACCAAAGCATGACCAGTAATAATCAACCTTGTCTCTCCTTCTCTCTCTTTTCTTATATCAGGGAAAGCTAAAAACCCTCTATCATTTCACAAGAAAATAAAAGGGTATCAAACAAATTTACAAGTTGAATAAAAAATTATCAAATAAAGAGAAAATGATTGTGGCTTTGATGACTCACTTGCCACATCATTTAAGTCACACAAAATAATATTTTATGGTAAGACACTTAGGGTGTGTTTGGTTGCATGAAATCCTATGTCATGGGAATCCATGAGAGGACCACTACATTTTAGGCTAATCCACCATTTGGTTTTGTAATCAATGGTGGGAATGAAAGTCCCATAAACATGGGAATCACATGCCTTGGGGGGCTAAGGAGTGAGATTCCCATGTTCATGGGACTTTCATTCCCACCATTGATCACAAAACCAAATGGTGGATGTGGAGTAATCTATCAATTTAGCCTAAAATATAGTGGTCCCCTCATGAATTCCCATGACATAGGATTCCATGCAACCAAACACACCCTAAATTTGTTTGAAGTCTACTTACTGTCTCTGAGAAAAACAACTACAAAGAAAAGTCTACACAATAGCCATTAATGGAATAATTTATTTATATCGCCAAACCAATATTCAATGCAAGCAAATAATCAATGCAAAAAAAAAGTAAAATAAAATGATAACAAGATATACGTGCAAAACCCTTTAATGTAAATTAAGGGTAAAAAAAAGTTAATGGCGCAAATTCGATCAATCAACTAATCAATCAAAAGAAGTACAATGTTTTTCTCTTCTCAAGCTATTTGCCCAAAACTTGAAGAATACAATGAGCAAAAATTACCTTAGAAGAGCACTAATCAACTTCACCCCAAACCTGATCAAAACGTCCATATCAAAACCAAAAGACTTAGCTATTGTGTATCTCGATGAAACCACAAAGAGTTCAAAAATATTCAACTGTGTATTCAAGAGACACATAAGGTCATCGATGCTCTCCAAAATGAACACCATTCCACACAAAATGCCTTGGCAATCGCCTCACTGGAGGATCGGCTATCGAAACTTTTAATTAGAGAGGAAATTTTCTTAAAAAACAAGTCGGGTCATTCCTGGCTTAGCGATGGAGATAAGAATATCAAATTCTTTCATCTCTCTATGTTGTTGCGTCGAAAACGGAACCTCGTTCTTCACATGATAGATGAGTCTAATGTCTGGCAATCAAGCCATGACAATGTTGGTAAAGTTTTTAACAACTATTTTGAAAACATTTTCCAATCTTCGGGTCCATCCTCCGATCCTGAAATTCTTTCTTTGTTCTCCCAAGCAAGGATTGTGATTTCATTTTTCAAGGTAATTTTGGTAATTTTATTTTAAGAAATATTTCGTTGTGTATAGAAAAAACGGAAACCTTTCGATTGTAATTTTAAAGTTATCATATAAGTTAAGAATTTTAAACTATTACATATTACATAAAGAGTACCATGAGACTCGTAATATCATACAAAGTACATATTGCATAAGAATCACATATATAACAAAATTTTAATACTAAACTAAAATTTTAACGAGTTAAAATGTACTGATATTGAGATTGACCTAATGAAAAAAATTCGAAACAAAATTTGGTAACTAAAAAAAGAGAAATAATTCGGTGAAATTTCGACATTTTTTTAGAAATCAAATTCCTTGCTCCCAGGTCATCTATAGGGCTGATAATGATGCTCTTCTCCCCATACCTACTGACTTTGAGATTCAAAACATTATTTTTTATATGGGCAGTCACTAACCGCCGGGTCCTCATGGCTTTCATGCATATTTCTTTCAGTATTATTGGGATATAGTGAAGTTTGATATTTGTGAGGTGGTTAAACATTTTTTTACTACCCGACAGATGGACCCCAAGCTCATTGAAACTTTTATCACACTTATCCCAAATGTTGGAAACCCAGTCACTCCGGATAAATTTTGCTTATTGGCTTTTGTAATGTTATCTATAAGGTGATCTCAAAAATCATGGAAAATCGCATGAAACCCTTATTAGATAACATCATCTCCCACAACCAAAGGGCTTTCCTTCAAGGTCAGTCTATTGCGGATAATGTTAATCTCTCTCATGAGACTTTTTTTCAAATAAAACACTTCCTGAAAATATTTATAAAAAAAAAAAAAAAAAAAGTTGGATGGTCATTAAGATTATAGCCAAGACCTATGATAGAGTGAAGTGGTTTTTCTAGATACAAATTTTTAGACAACTGGGGTTTACTGAAGGATAGATTCAACTTATTGAGCAATGCATCTTCACCACGTCCCTTCAGGTCCTTTTTAACAGCTCGCCTTTTTTTCCATCAAGCCCTCTAGGGGCATTTGGCAAGGGGATCATCTGTCACCATATATTTTCATTATGGTTGTTGAAGCTTTGTCCCATTTTCTACCCCGAGTAGAAGTTGTAGGGCTCATCAAAGGCATCAAGATCAAACAACATTCCCCTTCTCTTAGTCACTTGTTTATGCAGATGATCTTATGTTTTTTTTTTGTTGAGCTTCCCTTGCTGAAACCTACTCAGTTAAAGATATTCTTCAACAATATTGTCTCACATCGGATCATAGGGTTAATTTTGACAAATCCTCGTTGTTCTACAGCTCCAATGTTCACCCGAAACATGTGAAAATGATTAATATAGGATCTTGGGATCAAAGTTCTACAACCCTAATGACAAATATCTTGGCTCGCCACTGATAATGTCAAACAAAAGGCCAGTGATTTCCAATTTCTTATTGATAAAATTAATGTCAAACTCTCTAACTGAAAATTTAAAGTGTTTTCTCAAGCGAATAGAACTGTTATAATCAAAGTCGTCCTTAACTCTGTTCTGTTATACAACATATGTGTTAACTCACTATATATAAAGCCCCCACAACACACACACAAAGGGCATGTTTAGTTGCTCAATGGAATGGGTTTGACCATTACAATAGTTTAAGCCATTCATATGTTTGGTTAGGCATAAAATGGTGTAGTGGGAATGACCATTATAAATTTCATTGTAATAGGCATTCCTTCTTAACACTCTATGAATGCCCGTTACAATATTCATTGTAATGATCAATCCTCCATTTGTCTTAATTTTTGCTCTCCTTATCTAACATAGATGTCTCCTTTCTCACCATAAATCCAAAATCTATGGTTGGTAATTGAAGGCATAATGGTAAAGACATAAATCATTTTCATTTTCATTCCCATTTCATCAAATAACCAAATGCAGTAATATTCCCATTCACATTACCGTACCCATTCCCATTCCATTGACCAAGCAAACATGTCGGAAGGGATTTTTTTCAGATGGATTTAAAGGACCCCACTCTATAAGGCTTGAAAGGTGCTTGGGAACTATAATTGCCTGTTGTTCCCTTTTTGTGAATGAAAGTGATGGTAAGGACCCAAATGCTTGAAATATGCTGAGTTATAACATTATTATCTATTCCCTCCTCAAAGCATGAGTACTAGCATGATTGCAACTCTGAGCTAAAGATCTTGCATCAAGCAACTAATGATGATATTTAATTCAAACACATTAGCATATTCAAAAACATAAGATATAAGTGAATAATCAAGAGATTACGAAACAACTTTCTAAGTAAACAATTCAAGAATTAACATACTGATTCATTACCTTAGAACAACATCAAAAGATGCATGTGTCTACAAGTTTTGAAGGGAAATTTAATTTCCCCATGATCATATGTCTCACTCAGCTCATAATACAACATTTACTAATAATTAGTCAAGTGCTATGTGTTGTTAATTAGAAGTCCGTATGACTGCCTTTGATACACCTCAATATGGTTAAAGAGACCTCAACATTTTTTTCCCATTTTCGTTTTTGTTAAAATGCTTATGTGGATATAAACCTCAACATGGCTACGTACGAAAACATGGTTTCCTAGCATTATTGAAAATATTTAGATATCATCCTTTGAAAACGACTTTCACCTACAGCAACATACATTATTCCTTGAATTTGAGCTCTGCTGTCAAATAAATGCGCGCTAAAAGTCATGGGTTGAGATAAGCACCAAGCATTCCCGTAGAACTGCTCAGATTGCTTAAAATCGTCCGGAGAGACTGGCACTTCTCCCAGCTGATTGATGCAAACGAGGAACACTTTTTGTTGTATTTAGATAAGTAATTTAGGAGATGAATTAAGTGGGCTGTATTTTGCTCGAAAAAAAAGAAGTGAAATTTAGATTCAAAATGCAGTAGTACTTGACATTAAACTACTATAGCATTCACAATAATCTGAGCTACCAAACTAATATTACAACAGTACCTTTTATATAACCAGGTGCACTAATTCTAGAGAGCCAGGCCCGTGCCGAATACCATCCATCATCCTAGAGATGTGTCCATTTCTAGCATCTCTAGGATGATGGATGGTATTGGGCTGGCCTGGCTCTCTAGAAGTGTTCAACCAGGTGATTACCATCACTACTCTTTCCACCACAACATGCTCTACTACTCTCTCCCAGGCCACCCTGATCACGATATCAAAGAAAGATATATAACAGAACACCTTTACTAAAAACCTATATATAACACAAGGAAGAGTCGGCTAGCATGAGATCATTACAGGTGCAAAGTGGCATCGACCTGGTCCTGCAGGTTGGTCATCTTTGCATCTCCTTTGTCATATCCTTCACCAGGGCCGTTGACAATGGGGAAACGAGGCAATAAATGGGAAGCAGGTCGTCCAAGAACAGCGTTTGATGATGAAGGTAGGTTTTGGTGGTGTGTGACAGAAGGTCCTCCCCAGGTGTTGTTGGTGGATGAGTCGGGGGGATAGGATGGGGAGTACTTGGGTGAACGGCGAGTAATATTGTTGGTGTAGTTGGTAGAAGAAGCGAGAGGACTACTAGTTGCTCCAGCATTATTATGGGGCTTCTTATGAGCCCTCTGATGCCCTCCTAGTGCTTGAGGAGTCAGGAAGGTCTTGGTACATTTCCGGCATGGGTAAGTACGAGCACTGTTGACAGATTTAGCAGAATCAGACATGGTGACTGATAGAAGCAAGGATTATGATGAGCTAGAGAAAGAAGATACTATTGATATATTACATGGAAGAAACGTGGGTTGGGTTTGGCTTGTTATTTATAGAAGAGGGAGTGAGGGGTTTGAATGAATTTGGATCCTTTGGTGATGTATGTTGGCTGATCTCATTCGGAAAGGATGGGGATGCGGCGTGTAAGCATTTGCATAGAGTTTGATTCACCTTAGGTGTTCCTTGTGTCGTGCTCTCCTGTGTTTTGAGGGCTTTATATGCATGGCTTTCATTCAATTGACAAAAAGGGTGGGATAGGCCCTTAAAACCCTGGCTTGCCTTGTGAAAAAAAATGAAGTCCCACATTGTTCCATTTGATATTACAATAAGTAATCACACAACTCACTTGATGCTTGGGATCGAAATTAATGATCAGATGCCCATTGCAAATTCCTCAAATAATATTCTTGAGGCCACGTTTGAATGCATGGTTTTCTTGAGTCAATCAATCAAAATCACACAAATTATCAATTCCACTTGACGCTTGTCTTGATTTTATATGCACGATCTCTTGATTTATAAGGAAGAAAAAGACAATGTGACCAAGTAGTCATGTTGAGGAAGGCAGGATTGTCATTGTCAAATTGATTTCAAGGAGATTGTGATTTCATTTTTCCAAGGGTTTTGAGCACTAAATGACTAGTCTATCTAGCTATGTACCATGTGCACCTTTTGCATTTGAAGGACCACGACCCTCATAATGCAATTTAGATTCTAATGCAATATAGGTTTCGTTTGATACACTGTAAAATAATGCATTTTGTAAATTGATGCAAATGCATTAATTTACATTGCATAGGTTTGTAATGTCTTAGTTAACATGCGTTTGGTAATAATTAAAGAAAATTAAAACAATTCAAAAAAATGATTGTGGTGATGGTGATTGCAAAAAATGGGTGATCGTCATGGTGATGGCAATGACAGTGGTTGATGAAATGGTGGTGATTGTGGTATAAATTCAATAACCATTTTCCTTAAAGTCAACTAAGCGCCCAAATTTATATAATCACTATAAACTTTTGCATATACATTCTTTTACCATATATCAAGTGGAGAATCATTTTGGAAATGATTAATATTTGTATTCTATAAAGAATGCAGCCCTTAGGAAGGTGAGATATTGTGGAACGTTTCCCCATCTAGATGAAGATGAATATTATAATGGAATCCTTGTCGGGGTGTCAGAAATCTTAACAACATTTGTACCAGCAATTAATCAATGCTGGCCTATGCCCAGCTGCCTGGTTGCTGGGAGCGAAAATACACTACGCTTAAGGAGGGGGACAAAATGTAGAATTGGGGCATATTTATTAATGGTATGGTCGCATTCATCAACTTGACTGATGACAACAACCCAAATAAAGAAACAAAGATGGTCATTGGAGCAGAATCTTTCATTTCCTTTTTCTTTGTCATTGTCAAATTGATTTCAAGGACATTGTGATTTCATTTTTCCAAGTAATTTTAGAAAATTGATTTTAAGAAATATTTCACTTTGTATAGAAAAAAACATAAAAATTTCAATTGTAATTTTGAAGTTATCAATATAAGTTGAGCATTTTAAACTCTTACAAATTACATAAAGAGTACCACGAGACTGGTAATGTTGTACAAACTACATATTACATAAGAATTACTTATATAACAAAATTCTAATACTAAACTAAAATTATATCATGTTAAAATGTACCGACGTTGAGATTGACCTAATGAAAAAAATAAATATTTCGGTTTTGAAAGAAATTTCGGTAATTAATAAAAAAAAATTATTCGGTGAAATTTTGACATTTTTCGAGAAATCACATTGCTTGATTTCAACTTAGTCCTCTAAGGATTATTTATAGAAAATATTCAATGTATATGGACCACTACACTATAGTTTTGGCAATTTTTAAGAAGATTATTCGTGTTCCATATTTCAACCTTACTTCAATAATGAAGATGGTACATGTATGTCATTGAAACTGTTCAAAAAATATCACTTCACTTGCCTTACGAAAAAAAAAAAATGAGGCAGAAGAGTTGTGATCGGGAAAGATAAGGGTTTTGAGCACTAAACGAATAATCTATCTAGCCATGTACCATGCGCACCTTTTGCAATTGAAGGACCACGACCCTCATAATGCAATTTAGATTCTAATGCATAGGTTTGCAATGTAAGAAAATTAAAGCAATTCAAAAAAGTGATTGTGCATGGTGATGGTGATTGCAAAATATGGGTGATGGTCATGGTGATAGCAATGACGTTATAGCTTACAACTCAACAGCTCAAGGATAATTAAAGTTCAAATTAAAAAACTGTTAAACGACTAAATGCTTATCAGTAAAAAATATATATATAATTGTATAGTTTTATTCGAAAATGCTAGGAAACCATGTTTTTGCAACCAGGTTTTAAATCCTGGGTATTAAATCCTGCTGCGTTTATCCGTTTCATTTTAAGTGATTGCATTCTTTGAAATGAGGTTGGGTGCAGTGACGTAAGCAAGATTTTTTAGGGGAGGGGGGCCGAGTGATGTCATAATTAATTAAATATAATATAATAGTTATTTACTTTAACATAAAAAAATTTAGTTTGAAGAATACATAAATGACTATACAAAACACTATTTACTAAACAAAACTCCATCTACTCTAATAAAAGATTTTCATTCAAAAAAAGGATGAAGATCGCCTTGAATATACAAAAATAGAGTTTTATAATTTGAACTTTTACACATTTACATACATGAATACAAAAAAACTGTCTTTCTCTCTCTCTCTCCCCCCCCCCCCCTTCCCCTTCCCCTTCCCAGTTAGAATAAAAAAACATTACAACAGGCTTCGACGCATTTTCATACCCTGAAATCGTTTCATGATTGCTTTGTTATCAGTGCCATCAAAAACTTCATTTTCAATATACGTAACTAAACAATCATTCATCCAATCATTTCCCATTCGATTTCGTAATCGACTATTCACTATATTCATAGCAGAAATATGTTCTTTCAACTGAAGCAGTGGCAACTGGTAGGATGAGTGACAATGTTGTGAGTAAATAAACCATGGGATAGACAAATTTCATCTTGGTCTCAACCATCTTCTTAGCGAAACCACTAATTTCATTGACATTTGATAATTCATTGTCGGAACACATATCAATAACATAAGTTTCCAATTGATCATGAAGTACCATGAGATCTATTTCTGAAAAATCATCCGGATAAAGTTGAGCGAGCCGAATCAACCGCTGATTATCAAAAGTTGAAAAAGAATTGCTAGGATTTAAGCATGCCATACAAAAAAGCAATTTCGTGTTCACCTCATCAAAGATTATTTATCTTGGAGTTGCATTTCTATGCTGGTATAGAATAATAACTCAATAACGATTAGGTTTGTTAATTTTTCAGCATTGTGTCGCGATCTTCCTCGTTGTATAAATATAGCATCCATCTCAAGAACAACAACATCATGTTTTGCACAAAATGAAGCAACCTTGTCCACAAGTATATATCATCCATCTTCCCTCATCATTTGCAATCATTGTTTGGAGATTTTAACTAGGCAACGACTACTCACCTAAAGTATTGTCTCACACCACCATGCACTTTTTTTTTCTACTAACTCATACCACCCAAAAAACTGTTTTTTAAAAAAAATAGTAACATAAAAGCAGGGAAACTTTCGACCAATTTAAACTCAATGGAGATAGATTCTCAAGCTCATCATAACACAACAATTTTAGTACTCTGGGTTATCTAATAAACACAACTTGAACCACTTGAAAATGTTTTGAAATGAGCAAGTTATGGTCATTTTACTAAAGTCGCGCAAATTTTTTGCAATGAAAACGGGATAGTGTCCCTGACTTTCGGCTAACTTATATGCTCGATCGTGACAAATTCTCAACCTCATCAACATGAAAATTTTAGTACTATGAATTACCTAATAAACACAATTTAAATCACTTGAAAATGTTTTGAAATAAGCAAGTTATGGTCATTTTACTAAAGACGTGCAAATATGTCTTGCAATGAAAATGGGATAGTATCCCTGACTTTCAGACGACTTATATGCTCGATCGAAGCCTATTCTCAAGCTGAACACAATAATTGCAGAGTTCTAAGTTATCTAATAAACACAATTTGAATCACTTGAAAATGTTTTGACATGAGAAAGATATGGCCATTTTACTAAAGTCAAGCAAACCTACCCGAAAAAAATTTGCTGAAAAATTTCCTGTTCGCCCAGAACAATGCGAGTTTTTGCAAAAACCTCACATTTTTTTAGCGATATTTTTAATAAAGCTCGTTTGGACCCAGGCGAAGTTTTTGCAAAACATTGCATTGTTCTAGGCGAACACAAAAATTTTCAATAAATTTTTTTACTGTTCACCTAGATCAATGCGAGGTTTTGCAAACACCTGGCATTGTCTTAGGCGAACAATAGTTTTTTAGTGATTTCTAAATATTTTTTAAAAGTTTACTTTGTTTTTGTGATTGAAAATATTTATGAAGTTTCCATTAGATTACTTTGTTTTTCTGAAAATTTCGCATTGTCGCATTAAATGATCCCTTTTGAAAGCTGTTAACAAATAGAACAATCAATAGTGAAGAGAACAAACAACTTCTATAACAAAAGAAGTTAACAAATGTTAACTTCTTAAAATTTTTTGCAAGAAATGAATAACTTGAAAGCTTATTCATAAGGGAAATTGCAAAACAGGGGAGAAAAATGTTGTTTGCATTTTGCATTTTGAAAGAGGGAAGATTTGAATGGGGGAAACCACTAGGTTTCGATTTTGAAATGGGGGAGGAGAAAAATGTTGTTTTCGTGTTTATATAGGTGGTGTGGAAAAACAGTGGTGGTGAGGGAAATAAAGCAGATGGTGTGGGAGAGTGTAATGGTGTGAGACAGTGCTTTTGGTGGTGTGGAGTAGTCGTTGCCTTCTAACTAAGGTCATCGCATTGACAATATCTTAATTTTTTCTTTGTAATGTCATTGACAAATCCCAGGTTATCGTCAAATATATCCTTCATTAAGTGCAAATTGAAGATGAACTCAAAAGATTGCATAGAATCTAATAAAAACATATGTTTCTCCTTTCTGATCCAAGTTTAAACCATCTTTCACTACAATCTTGAGCACATCAATCACTGAAGAAAAATTAAGAAGAAAACTTATTAAAGTTTTATAGTAAGACCCCTAATGTGTGTCACCAGATCGTTTGAAATTGGTTTCTTGATTAAACCCTTGACCACTTGATAATTCGCCACTATTGAGCTTCTCAAGAATTAACAGTGTGTTTGTCTCAAAAATTTCCTGACACAACATGTACAAACGCTAATTGAAGTTAATGTGCAAAACAATGTACATAAAATGCATACTTATTTTCCTAGAGAATCAAATATTTAAATTCATTAAATTCGCCTTGCATATTGTTCGCCCCCATCATAACGTTGGGCACGTAACCTCGTTATATTCAACTTATGATCGAAAAACATTTTTACAAGTATTGTCTTGAGTGAAATTGCCTTTGTTTCATAAACTTGCATAATACCAAGGAAATGTTCAACTATACATCTCTTCTTGTTCACATAACGCAAGACAACAGCCATTTGCTTTTTGACTGATACATCATGAGTCTCATAAATCAAAACGGCAAATAATGCATATCCAAGATCTTTGAGTATAGTAAGAGTGGTCTCACATGTAGTTGCACGTGTAATATTTTTTGAATTTTAGGTGCAGTGAGTTTGTGGTTCTCTGGAGCATTTTTTAGGGCCACGCTCTTGATGTCTATGTTGTGATTAGTTGTATATTGTAAAAGCTCCAGAAATTTTCCATGGTTAATTGAATTTATTGATTCATCATCACCACTGAAAAGCTAATCCTTCTCGGCATAAGAAACCAAATGCAATTAACTAAAGTTGATAAACGAATCCGGTATTTAGTTTTCTCCGCATCAGATTGCTTGGAAAAAAATGATTGAATGTGATGTTTTTGATTCATTAAACTTCGCTCTTCATGTAAGCTTGAGTGTGTAGACTATTATGCTTTCCTCCATGGGTTTCAAGCTTCTTTTTTTTTCTTTCCAATTACTGAACCCTTCAACAACAAAACAATCATCACCCTTTTGTTTCCCCTCACTTTTAAAAAGATAACAATGGAGACAAAAGGCGGCATCCTTTGCTATGCTATACTCTTGCCAACTCTTATAATCAATGAACCAAGCTACATTAAAACGTCGTAGCGCACCTCCTATTTTTGTGGGAATGTGTAGTTCATTCAGCTGACAAGACCCTTTTGCAAATAAGCTCTTCTAACAACCTCTTGATCATTTGGACGATAGTCGAAAATACGAAGTCTTAAACCAGAATTTGTTGGAAGATTTGATAGATCAACCTCTAAATGAATTTCTTTGAGATTGGTTCTGATAAATTATTGTCATCCTTATTTGGGCCCTGTCTCATGGGCTGGATCAGATTAGGTGATTCTTTGGGCTCGTTTTGCTCTATTGACGAGATCATCATGTCGTATGTACATAGTAGAATACTGAACGTTTTGGTGTATCACCAGCTGCTCCCCCGAGTTAGTGGGCTAGCATGTCGGTCCACTAAGTCACTTTATAAGGGAACTAGACATTCGTGATGATTGAGTCTCAAACATTCCCTCGAGTGGTGCCCATCATTAATTGGGTATGTGACTGCCCAACAAAGGTGCGCCCATTCACCTTTATATAAGTCTTCCTCTGTGCAGAGTTAATTTTTTTACTTCAGCAATTCTTCAAAGTAGGGTGGGCATCCCATCACGCGATCTCATCCCGGCCCCGTCCCATCTCGTTCCCATTTTTTCAGGTCTTTTGGGATTGGTCAAACCCATCCCGATTCCCGTCTCGTCCCGATCTAGAGTGGGATGGGATCGAGATGAAGATTTTCAATCCCGCCCATCCCGTCTTGTCCTGAACCAATTTAATATTAATTATTATTATTTTTAATATTATCAACTCAAAATTTTGTGTGTCAATTAAGTGTGGTACATGAAATTTTGAGGAGTTGTGTGAATTTAACATCACAAATAATTGTATTATAGTTTAAAACAATAACACTTTCATAGCTAACTCCTTAATATGCATAATGATAGAAAATACTATAATATTCTTGAATTGATGATGTAAATAGGAACACAAATAGAAACTTACAAAAATAAGACTTAGGGGCTTTCATGAGATCTAGTCACTGAACGTTGTGAGTTATTCAAGGAGAGGTTAATTTCAGAGGTAGGTTTGGTGGATCTTCGTGAGAGATATCAGATTCCCGATTATTTGAATCTTTTTACCTTGGGGCCTAGTCAAACGCTAATGTCTGATCCGAGTGGACTCATTTGCTTGCACAGGGGTATGTTTCAATCATGCGTGTGTTTCCTATTATTGAAGATAATTGGCGGTGCTTAGTGTTACCTTGGCATCCCTCCAACCCAGTTGATACGAACGGGTACAAGGTTTTGATTGCCACACTGATCAGAGCGAAGGATGCCAGACTCTGATTGACTCCAAGGTGATCCAACTACTAATCTCTCATTGATTGAATGACCATGCGGTCTAATCGTTAGGGTCATTAGTTTGTCTGGGCCCTCTGCCTGATGATTTTCAAGTTTTGGCAGAAATATTGCTTTACAGCTTCTATGGATTTGAAATATTTTGAATTGGACGGTCATCTGATCAATCGAATGTTCAAACAACTGAGTGAGTATAATACATTTCTTGCTCTGAGTTTCGTTGACTGCATATTGAACTGTTATTTGTAGAAAATTTTGACAGATCCCTTTTCTTTAGAAAAGATAAAACATTGGATCAATTATTCGATCTGCCTTTCATGATGATTTGAAGATGTTTGTGAAGCCTGACAACATGAAGTGTAGCGAACTGTGGGATTACTGGCATGAGTCTCCCGCTATTTTCATAATGCCGAAAATCAAAGCCTGGTGGAGCTCCTTTGAAGAAGACGAAGCTTCCAAAGGTGAAGATTCCTAGTCTATCAAGGAAGATGGAGTTGGATGCAGCGCTCCTCGTGTCCCTGCTTTCTAAGAAGCGACGATATGGGACCAAGGTTGCTTCAAGGCTATGGCCCCTTTGGAGGAGGGGTTAAATGTGGCGGAGCAAGAGCTTGATGTGTGTACTGGGGCAAAAATTGTTATGTCTGAGGGACAGGATATTTCGGCTAAGGCTCCTATTTCCCTGCCCGATTTGTAGAATGAGTACTAACGATGGTAGGGGTGGATGATGTGACTAAACTAAGCTATGAGCAGGCTGACATCTTGAACAATCTTTTGTTGCAGGCAGGAATGGCTGCCTCCACCGATACGGGCAAAGCTCATCCTTTTTTCTTTGAAGGACTTCAATACAATACCTTCTTTGGAGTCAGAGTCCACTCAGGTCTGGAGAAAAATTGCCTGATCGTCGTCCCTATGGAGAAAGATCCCCTTCTTTCCGTCCGTATTGTCCTCCCACCTATTCTCATCCTCCGCTTCGGGTGCCGGTCATTCGCAGAGTGATTTCCCTTCCTCCCTCCCCTTCAACTTCTCTTGAATCGGCAGGTGAAAGGCAGCCAATCGTTGTGAGAAAGAAGGAAATTTGTGGAGGAGGTCTAGATGCTGTGAAGACAACAAATGGCAGTGCTGGCGTGTTTGTGGACCAAAAATACCTTCACCCAGATGCAGATTAGTCTTTTTGACCCAGATGTAGTGAAAATGAGCAATCCGGACTAACATCAGGACGTGGACGTGTCTTATGCTTCAAGGAAACATATAAGTAAATGGTATAATTGGCTGGCCAATCGTGATCCGATGTTAGAAGGGTATACACTGGGTGAGTGTCTGGACGGACAAAGACATCTGATGTTGGGGATGTCATATCTTAACAAAGTTTTCATTGCTGGGAACGAAGGTTAAAGCTACTTCCTTAGAGAGTGTACACCACTGGAAAAGTTTTTACACATCTGCAGAAAGTTGTATTTAATTGCTCTCCACGAGATTGAGTTGCTGAAGAAGCAACTTGAGGGCTAGGCTGTTCAGGCAGGTTCTTGTTCAAAACCATCGGCCCATTTCAATCGGAGGTTCATTTGGAGGCCTTAAAGACAAAATTGGAGGCTTAGAGGGTTCGCTTGGATTCAGTTGAGATTGATTTGGCAACGGCAGTGTCTATGAGGGACAAACTGAAAGAGGAGCTGAATCATGCTCAGCGTGACCTGAAACTTGCCCAGGAGACTGTGTCAAGGTGCGGTCTAAGATGCGGGCTCTGCGCGTTGAGAAGAGCAACAATGAATCGGGACTGGGATTGTTCGATGTCAACAGCTGGAGGACTGATGTTGCTTTCAATGCCAAAAACATAAGGGCGACAGAAAACAACAACTCCTGTTGCACAATTTTCTTAGCTCAATCAATGACAAAGTTATGTACTAAGCAATCTAGAGCTGAAGCCTTGATGAGCAGATTGGAACAGCCAGAACAAGAGTTTACATAGTCGAAAGCTCATGAGGAGAAACTTCTTAGGGCTCAGGACTGGAGCTGTGGAGCTAATGGAAGAGGATCATGCTAATTGGGATCTTTCCTATTACAGAAAGGCGACCTATGCAGGTTTGAAGAAGCTTCTCGTTAGTCACAAGAAGAGGATGATCCGGATCAAGGTGTTGAAGCTATAGTATGCACAGAACCATCCCCTGTTATTTACCTGTTAAGCCCCATCCCCACCGTCCGAACTCCTCCTGTAAGGATAATTTATATTTTCTGAATCTTAATGAAAAAAAATTTGTGGAAGTAACACTTTGTACTTGTATTTTTTATACTTTCCCTTACTGAATCTTTTCCGTGTTACCATGCCATGGTGTTGGTCTTTTAGACCAAGATTTCACAAAGTCTATAAAATGTCTATTTAATTTTGTTCATGTGAGTTCTAACCACTCAACTTGTATGTGTTTCTGAAGTCAAGCACCCTTTGGTCTAGATTCTTAAGGGGTCCAGAATTTATCTTGCAAGATTCTATGAGTTTGGTCATTCACTGTCTATGTTGGACAATGATCCTGGCAAGTCATTTGATAAGCTTCATGAGCTCTGACTAGACTTCTACTCTCTAAGCCGCCACTATGGTGGACTAGGATGTAGGGCGGACCGGAAGTTATCTCATCAGTCCTAGTCTGCTAAACTTTGGTCAAGTTTGGCCATCATTGTCTATGATCGAAAAATGATACCTGGC
>QNQO01006158.1:0-69237 GCA_003290165.1 Berberis thunbergii
ATGTAGAGTTTGAAGAAGCTTCACATCAGTCACAAAAAGAGGATGATCCGGATCAAGGTGCTGAAGTTGCAGTATGCACAGAACCATCCCCTATTTATTTACCTGTTAAGCCCATCCCCACTGTGTCTGAACCTCCTTCTTATAAGGAGTAAATTCTAGATTTTTTTGAATCATTAATGAAAATTTTGTGGATTAACACTTTGTACTTGTATTTATATACTTTCTTGCTAAATCTTTCCGTGTTACCTTGCCATGGTGTTGGTCTTTAGACAAGAACTTTCACTAAGTCTGTAAATTGTCTCATTATTTGTTCTTGTGAGTTATGACCACTCAACTTGTATGTGTTCTTGAAGTCAAGCACCTTTGGTCAAGATTCTTAAGGGGTCCAGAAGTTATCTTGGCCATATTCTATGAGTTTGGCCATCACTGTTTATGGTCAGACATTGATCTCTGGCAAGTCATCTTGATTAGACTTCATGAACTCTGACTAGACTCCCACTCTCTAAGCCATCTTTGTCCGCTCTTGGCGGACTAGGCTATAGGGAATGTTTCTCTAGATAATGTTTGTACCAATTAGTAAGATTCGAAGTGATATCTGGAATAAAATTTGTACTGTTAGTTTCTTCTCAACACAGGCCCAAGGTTTTTTTTATCCCATTCCATATTATGGTTCTGTAATAAAATCCTTGTTTAGTCAAAATAATTTAACTATATGTCTATGTATGAATCCACTTTGCTCAATACATGAGGGTTTATGACACTTCAATGAATGAACAAATGTTACACTCCATTGCAAACAAGAATATAACCATTCCAGTAATAAACTCAAGTTTACCAAATTCGAGTATAATGTTCCTTGTGGCTTAATTGCTAAAAATGAAAGAGCAAGGGAACTAAACTAACTAATAAGGCCAATAATGTAAGGAGGAAACCAAAAGTGAAAGCAAAAGCAAAAGCAATGGACAATGTGTATCCCTGTCTCAACATATCTTAGTTGAAGAAAGGTTTGTTACTTAAAAGTTGTTTGAAAAAGAGGACGTTGATGGGAGTTGAAAGACAAGTTTGCACATTGGAAGCAACACAAAATTTGTACTATTAGTTTCTTCTCAAACAGTTCATAATGCAACCTTAGAGAATGTTTATACCAATTAGTAAGATTCGAAGAGATCTCTAGAATAAAATTTGAACTGTTAGGTGGCCCAAGGTTTCTTTATGCCATTCCACATTATGGTTCTGAAATAAATCCTTGTTTAGTCAAAATAATTTAACTATATGTCTATATATGAATCCACTTTGCTCAATACATAAGGGTTTATGACACTTCGGTGAATGAGCAAACGTTACACTCCATTTTAAACAAGAAATCTAACCATTCCAGTAATAAACTCAAGTTTACCAAATTCGAGTATAATGTTCCTTATGGCTTAATTGCTAACAATGAAAGAACAAGGGAACTAAACTAACTAATAATGCTACGAAAGTAAGGAGGAAACCAAAAGAGAAAACAAAAGCAATGAACAATGTGTATCTCTGTCTCAACATATCTTAGTTGAAGAAAAAATTGTTACTTAAAAGTTATTTGAAAAAGAGGACGTTGATGGAAGGTGCTTCAATTTCTCTTGTCAAAAAGTAATAATCCTTCGAATCTTACTGTTAGCACGAAAAGGAAAGACCAACACAAAATTTGTACTGTTAGCACGTACCTTGAAGCAACACTTAGATAAAATGGTTGCAAAGGTTCCTTCGTTCAACACTTCAATCATTGAAAGTCGTTCAACACTTCAAACATACCCTAGAGAAAAAGGGTAATTTGGCCTTTCAATTGTGTGTGGTGAGGATATGGTTCTCCAGAGCTTTTATCAATTTACATCCACGCCTATCATGAATGTAAGCAATTACTTGATTGTTAAGCTATTATGCTGCCTTTGGATAGAGACATTATACGGGTTTAACATATCACCAATCTCCATCCTTCATTTATAAGTATGACAAACCATTATTTTTCCTAATGAATGACATAATGAGGAAGACAATGAAAGGTTTAAGTACTGGTTGGGAAGTGGAAGCCCATGGTGACTGTGGGTATGTTTTTATCTGTTTTGTTCTATATTATTAGTATTATTTTTAATTTTACACTGCTATTGAAAAGAAAAAAATCTTGATCAATTATGCTTACAATATTGAGTAAACTCGTCGTTATAAACAAGATAATTAACAAAAAAAAAGTTCTTAAGTCTATAATACACTACACCAAATTGACACTTTTGTAACAACTCTCATAACAGTATCACTTTTGAGATGTTACAATCCACCAAACAATTTCAAATCAAAACTAAATTTAGTCAAAAAAATGAAAAACAGTAACACAAAAAAAATGATACAATAAGTTGGATCACCATGAATAATATCACTTTTATAACCATACTCTTCATGGTGATACTATTATTGTATCATTTTGTTTGTGAAAATGTGTAAAGTTGTTAGGTAAATTGTTACACTTCAAAAGTGATACTATATTGGGGGTTGTTACAAAAATGCCAATATGGTGTAGTGATAGCATTAAACTATAATAGCATTCACAATAACTTTAAAATGGAAATATTAGTTGCTACACCACACACAATGAATTTGTTCAATGAATTTTTTAATCACCATTATTAATTATAAGGTTCCAAAAAAAGTTAACAATTAAATTGGTTTAAATTCTACTTATGGTCTTTGGACTCTTTATGCAAAGCATATGGGATTACCCAAAAAAGAAAATTAGCTATTAAATTTGTTTGGAGTCTACTTATTGTCTTGAGGTCATTATGAAAAGTACATGGAACAAATGTCTCCTGCAAACCAATATTGTGTTGTTTGTGTCAATGTTAGTTAATTAATTCAGAGTCTCTTTCTTTTCTTCTATAATAATGCAAACCAATATGGTGTTGTCGGTGACTGGCTCCTTGATGTATACATTTGCTACAATAGTCCAAATGCATTTCCATTCATGTTCTAGTGCCTCATGTAGCAACACTGCGCTAGCATTGTCTTGATCCATCTTGAGAGAAATGATAGCTTAGAAATGGAAAATCATTAGTTGCTACACCATACATACGGACTGTGTTTGATGAATTTTTTAATCACCAATATTAATTATAAGATCCAAAAAATGTTAGCTATTAAATTGGTTTGAAGTCTACTTATTGTCTTTGGACTCTTTATGTAGAGTACATGGGATTACCCCAAAAAGTTAGCTACTAAATTTGTTTGAAGTCTACTTATTGTCTCTTAGAAAAATAAAGCAAACAACTACAAAGAAAAGTCTACACAATAGTTATTAATGGAATAATTGATTTATATAGCCAAACCAATATTCAATGCAAGCAAATAATCAATGAAAAAAAAGTAAAATAAAATGATAACAAAATATAGGTGCAAAACCCTTTAATGTGAATTAAGGGTAAAAAAAAGTTAATGGTGCAAATTCGATCAATCAACTAATCAATCAAAAGAAGTACAATGTTCTTCTCAAGCTATTTGCCCAAAGCTTGAAGAATACAAGGAGCAAAAATCACCTTAGAAGAGCACTAATCAACTTCACCCCAAACCCGATCAAAACGTCCATATCAAAACCAAAAAGCTTAGCTATTGTGTATCTCGATGAAACCACAATGAGTTCAAAAATATTCAACTGTGTATTCAAGAGACACATAAGGCCATCGATGCCCTCCAAAATGAACACCATTCCACACAAAATGCCTTGGCAATCGCCTCGTTGGAGGATCGGCTCTCGAAGCTCCTAGTTAGAGAGGAAATTTTCTGAAAAAACAAGTCTGATCGTTCCTGGCTTAGAGACGGAGATAAGAATATCAAATTCTTTCATCTCGTTATGTTGTTGCATTGAAAACGAAACCTCATTCTTCACCCGATAGATGAGTCTAATGTCTGGCAATTGAGCCATGACAATGTTGGTAAAGTTCTTAACAACTATTTTGAAAACATTTTCCAATGTTCGGGTCCATCCCCCGATCCTGAAATTATTTCTTTGTTCTCCCAAGCAAGGATTGTGATTTCATTTTTCAAGGTAATTTCAGTACGTTTATTTTAAGAAATATTTTGTTGTGTATAGAAAAAACGTAAAATTTTCAATTGTAATTTTGAAGTTATCTATATAAGTTAAGAATTTTAAACTCTTACATATTATATAAAGAGTACCATGAGACTCGTAATGTCATACACACTACATATTGTATAAGAATCACATATATAACAAAACTTTAATTCGAAATTAAAATTTTAATGAGTTCAAATGTATTGACATTGAGATTGACCCAATGAAAAAAAAATATTTCAGTTTCAAAAGAAATTTTGGTAACTAAAAGAGAGAGAAATATTCAGTGAAATTTTGATATTTTTCGAGAAATCACATTCTTTGCTGATAATGATGCTCTTTTCTCCATACCTACTGACTTTGAAATTCAAAACATTATTTTTATATGGGCAAGCGCAAACTGCCACGTCCTCATGGCTTTCGTGCTTATTTCTTTCAGTAGTATTGGGATATAATGAAGTTCGATGTTTGCGAGATAGTTAAACATTTATTTACTATCCAACAAATGGACCCCAAGCTCAATGAAACATTTATCACGTTTATCCCAAAAGTTGGAAACTCAGTCACTCCAGATAAATTATGTTTATAGGCTTTTGTAATGTAATCTATCAGGTGATCTAAAAAATCATGGAAAATCGCATGAAACCCTTACTAGATAACATCATCTCCCCAACCAAAGGGTTTTCCTTCAAGGTTGATCTATTGCGGATAATGTTAGTCTCACTCATGAGACTTTCTTTCAAATATAACGTTTCCCAAAAATATTAAAAAAAGGTTGGATGGTCATTAAGATTATAGCCATGGCCTATGATAGAGTGAAGTAGTTTTTCTAGATACAAATTTTTAGACAACTGGGGTTTACTGAATGATAGATTCTACTTATTGAGCAATGCATCTTCACCACCTCTGTTTAGGTCCTTCTTAACAACTTTCCTATTTTTTCCATCAAGCCCTCTAGGGGCATTTGGCAAGGGGATCATCTGTCACCATATATTTTCATTCTAGTTGTTGAAGCTTTGTCATGTTTTCTACCCTGAGTAGAAGTTGTAGGGCTCATCAAAGGCATCAAGATCAAACGACATTCTCATTCTCTTAGTCACCTGTTTTATGCAGACGATCTCATGTTTTTTTGTTGAGTTTCCCTTGCTGAAACCTACTCGGTTAAAGATATTCTTTAACAATATTGTTTTTATTGGGTCAAGGGGTTAATTTTGAAAAATTAATCCTTTGTGTTATATAGCTCCAATGTTCACTCGAAGTATGCAAAAATGATTAATAGGATCTTGGGATCAAGGTTTTACAACCCTAATGACAAATATTTTGGCTCGCCACTGATAATGTCAAAGAAAAAGGCCAATCATTTCCAATTTCTTCTTATTATTATTATTATTTTTTTGGTTCAAACACGAAAAGGTTTATTAATGAAAGAAAGGGAAACAAATTACAAAGAGAAACATTCTTATATCAAGGAATGCCAAGACCCTATGAAAGTGTCAAAACCCAACTCCCTAAACAAATTACATGTCGTACCCATCCTCCACAGCAATTCTCTAATCTCGATAAAGATAGAGTGCTCTGATCTGTTGAGTCATTCAAATACCCTTTTGTTTCTTTCTTTCCACAATCACCACATGAGAACGTGAGAGACCCTACGCCATAACCACTCCCCCCGACGGGAAGGGTTAACTTGAGACCACCAACTTAGCCAATCTAAAATGGAGCCTTCAAACATCAAACTCAAACCGAATTCCGCCAAGAAACTGCTCCAAATGGATTTGGAAAAACTGCAGTGAAGCATCAAATGGTCCAGTGTCTCATCAAATTCATTGCAAAGCACACAAAGACTCCCTGTGAGGATTCCTCTTTTTCTTAACCTATCTTTAGTCAAGAGCTTCTCATTCAAAACTGACCAACTAAAGAAATTAATCCGAGGAAAAAAGTTTTTCACCCATACCAGATTTTTGTGGAAAGAAATGAAGGGGTTAGAATGGGTCTCATAATGAGATGCAACCAACATATCTGAAAATTCTTTCACCGAGAAGCCCACCCCTTTACCCTTCCACACCAAACTATCTGATCCCTCTGAGAGCATTTGTCTATCCAACAAATGCATTAGATTAGCGAACTCATCTAGTTCCCCAGTATTGAGGTGTCTTCGAAAGGAAAGATCCCAAGAATTGCCGTTAGACCAAAAATTGCTCACACTCCCATATTGATTGTTGTTAATGATAAACAACATTGGAAACAGATCCTTCAAAGATTGGTTACTACACCAAGCATCATGCCAGAAAGAGATGAGATCACCATTTCCACATTGGAGAGAGGTGTGAGGGTAGAAACCACTTGCGCACCGGGAGATGGACTTCCACAAAGAGCATCCGTAGGAAGTGTACTTAGTTCTCTTTTCCCAAACCCATCTATTGCGCCCATATTTGTCCATAATGAGAGCTCTCCATAAATTATCATTTTCATCTGCAAATCGCCAAAGCCACTTAGAAAGTAATGCAATATTGAAAGTGAGCACCTGACGAATGCCTAAACCACCTCGAGATTTAGGACAACAAATTTTCTCCCAACCCACTAAATGCTTCTTTCTAGAGTTATGAGTAGAACCCCAAAGGAAATAGCGCATGATCAGTTCCATCTTGGCTGCTATTGAACAGGGAACCTTGATAAGAGACAGAATGAACACCGGGATAGAAGCTAATGTGGATTGTACAAGAGCTAGTCTGCCAGCTTTGGAGAGAAATTTGCGTTTCCAAGACGCTAGTTTTGATTCCATCCTTTCGATCGTCTCATCCCACACAGCTTTACTTTTGAAACTAGCCCCCAAAGGCATACCCAAGTACTTAACTGGAAGATGACCAGCTGAACAACCCAATAAACCCGCCAACTGGTGCAGATGAGGGACATCTCCAATAGGCAACACCCTTGATTTGTGAAAGTTGATTTTCAGTCCTGAAATAACTTCAAACCAAAGCATAATTCTTTTAAGAGCAAGAACCTGAGAAGCAGAGGCATCATAAAAGAGGATAGTATCATCCGCATACTGGAGAATAGAGACAAGCGGACTACCCTCCCCAACAGAAAACCCTCTCACTAGGCCAGCATCAACCTCTTTAAGAATCATTTGAGTTAAACCTTCTGCTGCTATAGTAAAGAGAAGAGGAGACAGGGGATCGCCTTGTCGCAGACCTTTCGAGCTATTGAAAAATTCGTGCAGCTGACCATTAATTTTCAGCAAGAAATTAGCTGTAGATCTGCAAGTGTGAAGCCAATGAATCCATTTGGCGTCAAACCCCATGCGAGCCATTACCAAATCCAAGTATCTCCAAGAGACGTTGTCAAAGGCTTTGGAGAAATCTAATTTGATAACGAGCCCTGGAACACCTTGCTTTTTCCTAGAATCAATAATTTCATTGGCAATCAGAGGGCTATCAACCATCTGTCTGCCATTGACTGCTGCACTTTGAAAATGAGAAATGACTGAATGAAGAACTATTTTCAATCTGTTAGCCAACACCTTAGCAATGATCTTATAGGCCCCATTCAAAATACTGATAGGTCTAAAATCTTTTACTGTTCGCATTTCCGCACATTTAGGAATGAGCGAGATGATAGTGGTGTTCAACCGCCAATCAAGAAAATTTCTCGAGTTAAATTTTGCAACAACTTTCAGAAAATCAATTTTGATTACCTCCCACATATTCAAATAGAACATCATAGAGAAACCATCAAGACCTGGAAAAACTTCAGTTTTTAGCTCTTCCATTGCCGCTCTAATTTCCATCTCCGAAAAAATTATCTACCAAGGCAGTAGCCGTAGACTGAGAGATAGACTTGAAGGTAATCCCCGAGAAGAAAGGTCGCCACTCCTCCTTTTCATGGAACAACTCTTTGAAGTGAGATATCAAGAGTTCTCTAATACTGACTTCATCCACCACCAACTCCTGACCCAAGCTAAGAGCTTCAATGGAGTTGAACAGTCTGCGTCTGTTAGCCAAGGTATGGAAGAATTTGGACCCCTGATCCATATGACGAACCCAGTTGACTCCTGATCTGATCCTCCAAAACTCCTCATCTCTTTTGATTAATGTTGCCCACTCTTGATGTAGCTGCACTCTACAAGACCTCTCCTCAACAGTCAGATCCCTGATCTCTTCATCAGCATCAATGTTAGCAATTAAAGCAGAGATATTTTGAATACATAAATTTGTCTTACCCCAAACTTTAGTTCTCCAACTTTTGAGATTGCATCTGAGAGCCTTAAGCTTCCACCATAAACAGTAGCCGGGGTGGCCAGAGACTACTGAGTTGTTCCACCAAGCTTTCATCTCCTCTGCCAGGGTAGGGTGATCAAACCAACTGTTATCGAATGAAAAAGGCGAGTACCACCACCAACAGACGAGTTCGCAAGCAAAATCGCGTGATGGTCAGAACCTGCTGTACCCTTGAGCCATTCAACTTTGTCACCAAATTTGTCAATCCAATCCACCGATGCTAGAAATCGATCAAGTCGACAAAGGATAGGAAGATCTCTCCGATTTGACCATGTGAATTTTCCCCCTTTTAGACTGAAATCGGCGAGTTCCACCTCATTAATGAATTGATTGAATTTCTGCATGCTCATGGACCTCCTCCTGCATCCTTTATTTTCATTCATATGGCGGACAACATTGAAGTCACCCGCTAACACCCATGGCGATTGCACCCAACCAGCAATGTCATATAGTTCTTCCCAGAAGTGGTCTCTAAGCGAAGGATCACATGGACCATAAATGTTAGTCCCTGACCAAATTGAGTTATCCGAGATCATTTGGAATTGAATAGAAAGGGAAAAAGCCCCTTTCAACACTTCCCTCATCTGCAAAAGATCAGCGTCCCAAATAGCTAAAATGCCGCCCGAGCTGCCAATGGATTCCACCATAGCCCAATCAAAAGAACTATCACCCCACAATTTTCTGATAAATTCTCTAGAACATTTCTCCAATTTCGTTCCCTGAACGAAAACAAGGTCTGGACGGTTATCTGAAATTAATCTACGACAACCCCTTTGCCGCTCAGTATTTCCGAGCCCCCTACAGTTCCACGAAAGAATTTTGAGGTTCATGAAAAACCTTCAAACCCGGGGTTGTTGCATTTGTCCATTGCTTTGTCAGATATTGTACCCTGTGCTGCAGCTTGAACCATATCTAAAGCCCTGTTTTCATCCTGATTGAGGTCCACTCCCACTGTCAAGCCAATTTATTTAAAAGCCGAACGATCTGATGCTTCTTCCTGAGTCGAATGACAGTCAGAGACAGAAGGCTCCGCACTGTCATTGACCCTAGAAACAAAACTTAGAAACCCAAGATTTTCCGTCTGTGGGACCTCGAATCCTGGAGGAGCGCCTACGTGGTCTGGGGTAGATGAGAAACTCTCCGCATTAGAAACACAAAGATTTGTAGACAAACCATGGGCTTCAACACATTGTTCTGCTAGGGGCTCGAAACCCGGAGGGTAAGGTAAAGATACCGAACAATCCTGGGTATGTTTGGAAGACTCTCCCCTTGTCAGCCCAGCAGGGCCACTACAACCTTTAAGTTCTACTTGCACTGCTTTGTTGGATGAGCTTGATTTGTTGAATCTCTTTTGCGGCATGAACCTAGATCTGGTAGGAAAGACTGAGAAATTGGCCCATTCAGCGGCTCTGTCACGCTCTGCTTTTCTTGCCAGCTTTCGATCCATGCAGGCATGCATAGACATCTTGGTCAAAAGAGGGTCCAAGTTGAAGACATCTTCTTCCACCGCTTCTAGAACCCTCCAATAATTGCCAGATGTTGGTTGATCATTAGACTTGGCCAAGCTTTGTCTAGAAAAAGACTTAGGTCCTTTGCTGGGTGAGGGCCCAACAATACCTTTGCCTTTATCCTGCTGAGATGGACGAGCTGACTCAGATAGTGAGTTTTCAACTTTACCCACTGAAGCGGCACGAGAAGCAGGGGAATGGGGAAGCATTGGGTAGTGCTGGGGAGACTGATCACTCAGTGTCGGCATCCTAGGAGGCGGGTCGAATGCTTCGCATGAGGACACGTGTGGAGAGTTGGTGAAGACCAAGAAGGCTGTGTGTCCAAACGGAAGAGCAACAGGTGTCCACTGAATCACTGACTCAGGCAACTCTATCAACGACCTTGCAAGATTCTTTCTTGCCACGGAATCTGGAGGAAGATGATTGCCCCATACTTGGGACAAGAAATCAATGGGAGAATCTCGATGAATAGAAGTTGCTGCAATGGGGCCCTTACTGGCAATCGGGGTAGGGCTCACACTGGAGGGATTAGTGGCCACTACTTCCACAAATGATCTGTTGCGCGAGGGTGGGACAACACTAATACCTGGCAGAGTTGAAACCCCATCTCTGCTAACTTGCTGCTTAGGATAAGGCTGAGGCACCTTATTTAGAACCATCTCATTCATAGCTTGGGCGAGTTGTTTCCAGCCTGTTCCTTCCACGCCAGCTGGCACCCTGAGAGTTTTGGACCCTGATCCCCAACCCACCAAAATAGAAAGGAAAATTCCTCCTATATTGGCCTATTTCACCATCATAACCCATCTATTGTTGATTTTTCAACTGGCTGAGAAGGCATTAGAGCCTGATTCCACAACTTTCTTAAGCTGAAACTCAATCCATTTTCCCATCTGCAATTCGACAAAAACTTTGATTCTAACCCTCGAGCTCGATTCAAGTAACAACAAACCTCCTCTTGACTTTCGAATCCCAAATTCTTTCCCATCAATTTTCAACAAACGAAAATTTTCTTCTTTGAACTCCATCTCTCCCAAGATTTAGTACAAATTTACAAACATACAAACAATTTCACAAGCATACCAGCATCATAGCAATACGAAGATTAGGACAAACTGCAAGATCTTACTTGTTGCCGTAAATTGCCAAATATGTTCCAAAGTTTGAGAAAAAAGTTCACCGCCATCGCATGGCTCACCCTCGTCACTGTAGAAAGCCACCTTCGAAACCCCACTGCGAGATCCCCGCTGCAATGTCGAAAATCACCTTTGAAAACAACCCTGCGAGAATCCCGCTTCACTGTCGAAAGCCTCCCTGCGAAAACCACCTATCCCTGTGAAAACCACCCTCTTCACTTCGAAAACCACCCTGCGAAAACCACCCTCTTCACTTTGAAAACCGCCTTTCCTTGCGAAAACCACCCTCTTCACTTCGAAAACCACCTTGCGAAACCACTTTTCCCTGCGAAAACCACCCTCTTCACTTCGAAAACCACACTGCGAGATCCCCTCTGCACTTCGAAAACCGCCCTCTTCACTGCGAAAACCCCTCTTCGTTGTTTGAAATCCCCTCTTCGAAAACCCCTCTTCGCTGTTCGAAAACCCAACCCCTCTTCACTGTTCGAAAACCCCTCACTGTTCGAAAACCCAACCCCTCACTGTTCGAAAAATGTCAAACTCTCTAACTAAAAATTCAAAGTGTTTTCTCAAGCAAACAAAACAAAAATAATCAAAGTTGTCCTTAACTCTATTCCGGCATAGAACATACATGTTAACTCACTATATGTAAAGCCCCCACAACATACACACACTGAAAAGATTTTTTTAGATGGGAACTACAATTTCAATCTTGCTCAACCATACCATCACCGTTTCGTCATCAACAAGAAGAATAATGTTGAGATTATATACCTCTACAGCTCTACTATTCCTAATCAGTTACTTGACAGTTAAGTTATACATTTGCCTATGGATAGAGACTATATTGGCTCTAACATACTTGTTAACGAATCTCCGTCCTTTTGTATAATTACATGAAATTTAATAATGTCAGCTTGTTGTTTGTATTACCTAATGAATGAGATGGAGGACGACTAATGTTAGATAAGACAGAGAGATGAATTACTTAGTTTGGTTATAAATTGTGGTGTGGGCTAAAGGTGTACCGGGGTGTGGCGAATGGAATCACACGTCAACTCCGTCGGTGACATAGGGTGGAGAGGGTTAAGAGTTAAAAAAAAAAAAAAAAAAAAGTTGTGGTGTGAAGTCTACAATGACTGCGCATTGCAGGCCTCTAGATGTGCTGCTCAAGAAATAGTCCTGATTGTTTAACTATATGCATTAGTAGTAACTCCTCATAATAAACAGCGAGCTATAACATTATTATCTATTCCCTCCTCAAAACATGAGTACGTAGCATGATTGCAACTCTGAACTAAAGATCTTGCATCAAGCAACTTATGATGATATTTAATTTAGACATGCACAGTAGCATAATATTCAGGTTCAGATATCCATTTCAATTTTAAAACATAAGATATAAGTGAATAATCAAGAGATTAGCAGACAACTTTCTAATTAAACAATTAAGAGAGATTCAAGAATTATAATAAATGTGCATAAGACCTAGTTGCTTGGATTTTCCTATGACTAGAAAGAGACATGAATGTCGTATACCAAAAAAATAGACCAGTCTTTGAGACCTCAATATGGTTAAAGAGACCTCAACATCAAACACATTCGTCCAAGAAGTCTACAGTAACATACATTATTCCTTGAATTCGAGCTTTGCTGTCAATTAAATGAGCGCTAAAAGTCATGGGTTGAGATAGGCACCAAGCATTCCCCTAGAACTGCTCAGATTGCTTAAAATCAGCCCAGAGAGACTGGCATTTCTCCCAGCTGATTGATGCAAACGAGGAATACTTTTTGTTGTATTTAGATAAGTAATTTAGGAGATGAATTAAGCGGGCTGTATTTTGCTCGAAAAAAAAAAAGTGAAATTTAGATTCAAAATGCAGTAGTACTTGACATTAGACTACTATGCATTCACAATAATCTGAGCTACCAAACTAATATTACAACAGTACTTTTTATATAACCAGGTGATTACCATCACTACTCATTCCACCACAACATGCTCTACTACTCTCTCCCACCCTAACTTATCACGATGTCAAAGAAAGATATATAACAGAACACCTTTATTAAAAACCTATATATAACTCAAGGAAGAGTCGGCTAGCATGAGATCATCACAGGTGCAAAGTGGTATCGACCTGGTCCTGCAGGTTGGTCATCTTTGTATCTCCTTTGTCAGATCCTTCACCAGTGGTGTTGACAGTTCCTCCCCAGGTGTTGTTGGTAGGAGGAGTGCGAGGAGTACTACTTGCTCCAGCATAATTATTACGGGGCCCCTCGATCCGGCTTTTCTTGTGAGCCCTCTGATGCCCTCCTAGTGCTTGAGGAGTCGGGAAGGTCCTGGTACATTTCTGGCAGGGGTAAGTACGTGCAGGGGGATAGGATGGGGGGTACTTGGGTGAACGGCGAGTAATATTGTTGGTGTAGTTGGTAGGAGAAGCGAGAGGACTACTAGTTGCTCCAGCATTATTATGGGGCTGCTTATGAGCCCTCTGATGCCCTCCTAGTGCTTGAGGAGTCAGGAAGGTCTTGGTACATTTCCGGCATGGGTAAGTACGAGCACTGTTGACAGATTTAGCAGAATCAGACATGGTGACTGATAGAAGCAAGGATTATGATGAGCTAGAGAAAGAAGATACTATTGATATATTACATGGAAGAAACGTGGGTTGGGTTTGGCTTGTTATTTATAGAGGTGATGCATGTTGGCTTATCTCATTCGAAAAGGATGGGGAGGGTTGGTCGAAAAGGATGGGGAGGGTTGGTGATGCATGTTGGCTGATCTCATTCGAAAAGGATGGAGAGGGACGGACGGCGGACCAAATTGCTATCCATTGATGCTGCTTGTAAACATTTCCATAGGGTTTGATTCGCCTTGGGTGTTCCTTATGTCGTGCTCTCCTGTGTTTTGAGGGATTTATATGGCTTTCATTCAATTGACAAAAACCCTGACTTGCCTTGTGAAAAAAAACATGAAGTATTTACAAGTAATCACACAACTCACTTGATGCTTGGGATCGAAATTAATTTTATGATATATGGTGAATATAAACAATGTGAGAAGAGAAAGGTGAATTGGAAATAGATGGAAGAATTATGTATTGTATTTTATTTGAAGGGATATAGATATGCATGACAAAAAGAGACCAGCTTAACTAATGATCAGATGCCCATTGCACATTCCTCGAATAATATTCTTTAGGCAACGTTTGAATGCATGGTTTTCTTGAGTTAATCAATCAAAATCACACAAATTATCAATTCCACTTGACGCTTGTCTTGATTTGATAAGGAAGAAAAAGACCATGTGAAAGGCAGGAATGTCAATGTCAAATTGATTTCAAGGACATTGTGATTTCATTTTTCCAAGTAATTTTGGAAAATTGATTTTAAGGAATATTTCACTTTGTATTGAAAAAAACGTAAAATTTTCAATTGTAATTTTGAAGTTATCAATATAAGTTAAATATTTTAAACTCTTACAAATTACATAAAGAGTATCACGAGACTGGTAATATTGTATAAACTACATATTACATAAGAATTACTTATATAACAAAATTCTAATACTAAACTAAAATTATATCAGGTTAAAACGTACCGATGTTGAGATTGACCTAATGAAAAAAATAAATATTTCGGTTTTGAAAGAAATTTTGGTAATTGTTAAAAGAAAAATATTCGGTGAAATTTTGACATTTTTCGAGAAATCACATTCCTTGATTTCAAGTTAGTCCTCTAAGGATTATTTATAGAAGATATTCAATGTATATGGACCACTACACTATAGTTTTGGCAATTTTTAAGAAGATTATTCGTGTTCCATATTTTGACCTTACTTCAATAATGAAGATGGATTGAAACTGTTCAAAAAATATTGGAATTTTCAGAACTTAAGAAACAAAATGTTGCAATGCATGGATTCTTTAAAGCATTTTGAAATGGATCTTTATGTTAATTGATAAAAATATTTGTATTCTATAAATAATGCAGCCCTTGGCAAGGTGAGATATTGTAGGACGTTTTCCTATCTAGATGAAGAAGACAAATTTAACAGGCGGGCGATCTGATGGATCTTTGTCCACATTTATATAATGGAATCCTTGTCAGGGTATTTTATTTATAGAATGGGGTCTCAGAAATCTTAGAACAAAGTAACGACATTTGTACCACCAATCAATCAATCATATTTATTCATGGTATGGTACGGACATTCATTAACTTGACTGATGACAACAACCCAAATAAAGAAACAAAGATGGTCATTGGAGCAGAATCTTTCATTTCCTTTTTCTTTGTCCCTTTGTTTTTTTCGTTTCCTTTGGAGTATAAATTAAATAAAATTACTTGCTTATTATTCATTTACATTTATTATTATTATTATTATTATTATTTATTATATATATATATATATTTTAAATTTGTCTACGGCATAATGTAATACCAATAAACACCATTCCAAAAGGGAAGAATCTTATAGTGTAAGATATAAAATTTTAACATTTCTGATATACTGAAAGAATAATTTTATACAAATCGTTATAGCTTACAACTCAACAGCTCAAGGATAATTAAAGTTCAAATTAAAAAACTGTTAAACGACTTAAAGCAGATCAGTAAATATATATATATATATATATATATATATATAATTGTATAGTTTTCTTCGAAAATGCTAGGAAATCATGTTTTAAATCCTGGGTATTAAATCCTGTTGCGTTTATCCGTTTCATTTTAAGTGATTGCATTCTTTGAAATGAGGTTGGGTGCAGTGCCGTAAGCAGGATTTTTTTTAGGGGAGGGGGGCCGAGTGATGTCATAATTAATTTAATATAATATAATAGTTAATTACTTTAACATAAAAAAATTAATTTGAAGAATACATAAATGACTATACAAAATACTATTTACTAAACAAAACTTCATCTAATCTAATAAAAGATTTTCATTAAAAAAAAGGATGAAGATCACCTTGGATATACAAAAATAGAGTTTTATAATTTGAACTTTTACACATCTACCTACATGAATACCAAAAAAATCTCTCCCCCCCCCCCCTCCCCCCTTCCCCTTCACAGTTAGAATAAAAAACATTACAACAGGCTTCAACGCATTTTCATACCCTGAAATCGTTTCATGATTGCTTCATTATCAATGCCATCAAAAACTTCATTTTCAATATACGTAACTAAACAATCATTCATCCAATCATTTCCCATTCGATTTCGTAATCGACTATTCACTATATTCATAGCAGAAAAATGTTTTCTCAACTGAAGGGGTGGCAACTGGTAGGATGAGTGACAATGTTGTGAGTAAATAAACCATGGGATAGACAAATTTCATCTTGGTCTCAACCATCTTCTCACTAATTTCATTGACATTTGAAAATTCATTGTCGGAACACATATCAATAACATAAGTTTCCAATTGATCATGAAGTACCATGAAATCTATTTCTGAAAAATCATCCGGATAAAATTGAGCGAGCCGAATCAACCGCTGATTATCAAAAGTTGAAAAAGAATTGCTTGGATTTAAGCATGTCGTACAAAGAAACAATTTCGTGTTCACCTCATCAAAGCGATTATTTAGTTCTTGGAGTTGCATTTCTATGCTGGTATAAAATAATAACGATATAGGTTTGTTAATTTTTCAGCATTGCATCGTGATCTTCCTCGTTGTATAAATATAGCATCTATCTCAAGAACAACAACATCATGTTTTGCACAAAATGAAGCAACCTTTTCCACAAGTATATATCATCCATATTCCCTCATCATTTGCAATCGTTGTTTGGAGATTTTAACTAGGCAACAACTACTCACCTAAAGTACTGTCACACACCACCATGTACTTTTTTTCTACTAACTCATACCACCCAAAAAACAGTAACATAAAAATAAGGTAACTTTCGATCAATTTAAACTCAATTGAGGCAGATTCTCAAGCTCATCATAACACAAAAATTTTAGTACTTTGAGTTATCTAATAAACACAATTTGAATCACTTGAAAATGCTTTGAAATGAGCAAGTTATGGTCATTTAACTAAAGTCGTGTAAATTTGCCTTGCAATAAAAACTAGATAGTGTTTTTGGCTAACTTATATGCTCGATCGTGACAGATTCTCAACCTCATCAACATGAAAATTGTAGTACTATGAGTTACCTAATAAACACAATGTAAATCACTTGAAAATGTTTTGAAATAAGCAAGTTATGGTCATTTTACTAAAGGCGCGCAAATTGAAGATGAACTCAAAAGATTGCATAGAATCTAATAAAAGAATATGTTTCTCCCTTCTGATCCGAGTTTAAACCATCTTTCACTACAATCTCGAGCACATCAATCGCTGAAGAAAAATTAAGAAGAAAACTTATTAAAGTTTTATAGTAAGACCACTAATGTGTGTCACCAAATCGTTTGAAATTGGTTTTTTGATTAAACCCTTGACCACTTGATAGTTCGCCACTATTGAGCTTCTCAAGAATTAACAGTTTGTTTGTCTCGGAAAATTTCCTGACGCAACATGTACAAACGCTAATTGAAGTTGATGTGCAAAACAATATACATAAAATGCATACTTATTTCCCTTGAGAATCAAATATTTAAATTCATTAAATTCACCTTGCATATTGTTCGCCCCATCATAACGTTGGCCCCGTAACCTCGTTATATTCAACTTATGATCGGAAAACATTTTATGCTCATTTGAGGCTTTCTTGGATGTCTAGTTCAAGGTGGCAATCTCTCTATCTGGGAAAACACAAACAACATTGCAAAATTCTTGTTATGCTCCATGGTCTAAAGCTAACATTAACACTGAAAAATTGAATACATCATTCTGCAGAGTGACTAACAAATTCTTTTGCGTGCATTCTCAAGGAGCACGATGACACAACCATGCCTTCCACAAGTGACTGCATTTTTGCACCGTCACCTTCCTCTAATTTCGCTAACCATAACTACATGCCAGTGTCACAATGTAGTGTTGGAATTGCCCCCAAAGGTACGTATCATTTTTTCTTAAAGAAAAAAATCACATGTAGATGATTCCTGTGGATTTATTTTCGTCGCCTTCATTTTGATAATAACTCAATCAAATCAATGGAGATTATGTTGACCTTGAGCCCAAAGTTGAATGCTTTGTCATGTTTTCATGTACACATGAAATTTTAGACTAATACAAAGGCTGACGAGCTACCTTGTGTGGGCGGGGATTTGAGGCAAGTAGCTCCATGTGCGGACGGGCACAGAGCCTGGCAAGCTACCGTGTGTGAGCGGGCTCATAGGCTAACAGGCTACCTAGGTGTTATAGTTTCACATCGCCTAGGTGAGGGAAATGGATGTGTTATATATGTACGAGGTTTGATCCCCTTGGTATGATGCATTTTAAAGCCGTGAGGATGGTTAAGCCCAAAACAGACAATTTCATACCATGTGTATTAGGTCGTTACAGTAGAATGGTCTTTTCTACTCCAAATTCTTGAACAATTAGGCATTGCTGCATGCTGGATTCAAATGGTCAAATAATGTATATCCACATCGTCCCCGCAATTTTTGCATAATGGATCTCCTCTTTCTATCATCAAACCTACTAGGGGCATCAGACAAGGGGACCCTATATCCCCTACTTATTTATTTGATTGGCATAAGCCCTCTCTCGGCTTCTCACTCGTGCAAAACATGATGGGCTTATCAAATGTATTAAATTCATGACGCGTTCCCCTTCCATCAGCCACTTGCTTTATGCAGACGAACTCATGTTCTTTAGTCGTGCCTCTTTAGCTGAAACTAATTAAGTAAAAGACATTTTTCATCAATACTGCTCTGCCTCAGGTCAAGCAGTAAATTACGACAAATATTTAGTCTTCTACAGCTCAAATGTCCATCCAAAATACTCTAAAATGATTAACAGAATCTTGGGTTCCAAACTGTATAGCCTCAAGGATAAATACCTTGGATCTCCTATGCTTCTGTCTAAAAACAAGTGAATGACTTCTAGTTATTGATTGATAAGGTCAATACTAAACTTTCGAGCTGAAAATTCAAAGTCCTCTCCCAAGCTGGTAGAACTGTTATGATCATTATAGCGATTTTTAATTCGATCATAGTTTACACTATGCAAACGTTCCTCCCCCCTTGTGTTATTACCACCAAACTTGATCAACTTGTCTGCCACTTATGGTGGAATGGTGCAGTGGATAGCCAAGCCAAACACATATGTACAAGGGACCGGATTTCCCTACCTTGTCATCTCGGAGGACTCAACATTCCTTCCGCTGGGAATAAAATTTTGCCTTAATGGCAAAAAATGCGAGGCAAACCATTTCATCATCCAACAACACTCAGGTTCTTCAATTCAAAACTCTTTATTTCAACACAAATAACATTTTGAACTTTTCAAAATTCCTATCATTGCCTCTTTTGCTTGAAGAGGCAATCTCACAACTCTTCTCAAAATGAAGCGTCACCTTATCTGGCAGGTTATGTCCGGTGATCACATTGATCTCTGGAATGACTGTTGCGCCAAGCCTGACTTCCTTTTGGTTGAATGCAGGCCTGCACCCCTAAAATCAAATCTTCCTGCCACTATTCATGATTTGTGGTTTACCTCTTCAGGCAAGGACATCCAGTTGAACATGGGATTAATCAAATTTTTCCTGATCCAGTGGGCAGAGATATTCTGGATATCACGATCAAACCATCAAACTGCCACAATAAACTTATTTGGTTGTTTGACCAAATTTTTTTTTATTATTTTATTATTTATATATATATATATATATATATATATATATATATTTTTTGAAATTTGTCTACGGCATAATGTAATACCAATAAACACTATTCCAAAAGGGAAGAATCTTATAGTGTAAGATATAAAATTTTAACATTTCTGATATACTGAAAGAATAATTTTATACAAATCGTTATAGCTTACAACTCAACAGCTCAAGGATAATTAAAGTTCAAATTAAAAAAACTGTTAAACGACTAAATGCAGATCAGTAAATATATATATATATATATATATAATTGTATAGTTTCTTCGAAAATGCTAGGAAACCATGTTTTAAATCCTGGGTATTAAATCCTATTGTGTTTATCCGTTTCATTTTAAGTGATTGCATTCTTTGAAATGAGGTTGGGTGCAGTGCCGTAAGCAGGATTTTTTTAGGGAGGGGGGCCGAGTGATGTCATAATTAATTTAATATAATATAATAGTTAATTACTTTAACATAAAAAATTAATTTGAAGAATACATAAATGACTATACAAAATACTATTTACTAAACAAAACTTCATCTAATCTAATAAAAGATTTTCATTAAAAAAAAAGGATGAAGATCACCTTGGATATACAAAAATAGAGTTTTATAATTTGAACTTTTACACATCTACCTACATGAATACCAAAAAAATCTCTCCCCCCCCCCCCCCCCCCCCCCCCTCCCCCCTTCCCCTTCACAGTTAGAATAAAAAAACATTACAACAGGCTTCAACGCATTTTCATACCCTGAAATCGTTTCATGATTGCTTCGTTATCAATGCCATCAAAAACTTCATTTTCAATATACGTAACTAAACAATCATTCATCCAATCATTTCCCATTCGATTTCGTAATCGACTATTCACTATATTCATAGCAGAAAAATGTTTTCTCAACTGAAGGGGTGGCAACTGGTAGGATGAGTGACAATGTTGTGAGTAAATAAACCATGGGATAGACAAATTTCATCTTGGTCTCAACCATCTTCTCACTAATTTCATTGACATTTGAAAATTCATTGTCGGAACACATATCAATAACATAAGTTTCCAATTGATCATGAAGTACCATGAAATCTATTTCTGAAAAATCATCCGGATAAAATTGAGCGAGCCGAATCAACCGCTGATTATCAAAAGTTGAAAAAGAATTGCTTGGATTTAAGCATGCCGTACAAAGAAACAATTTCGTGTTCACCTCATCAAAGCGATTATTTAGTTCTTGGAGTTGCATTTCTATGCTGGTATAGAATAATAACTCAATAACGATATAGGTTTGTTAATTTTTCAGCATTGCATCGTGATCTTCCTCGTTGTATAAATATAGCATCCATCTCAAGAACAACAACATCATGTTTTGCACAAAATGAAGCAACCTTTTCCACAAGTATATATCATCCATATTCCCTCATCATTTGCAATCGTTGCTACACCACACACTATGAATTTGTTCAATGAATTTTTTAATCACCATTATTAATTATAAGGTTCCAAAAAAAGTTAACAATTAAATTGGTTTCAATTCTACTTATTGTCTTTGGACTCTTTATGCAAAGCATATGGGATTACCCAAAAAATAAATTTAGCTATTAAATTTGTTTGGAGGCTACTTATTGTCTTGAGGTCATTATGAAAAGTACATGGAACAAATGTCTCCTGCAAACCAATATGGTGTTGTTTGTGTCAATGTTAGTTAATTAATTCAGTCTCTTTCTTTTCTTCTATAATATGCAATTCAACTCTTCTGTTGTTCTTGTTCTCTGTCTTTTTAGCTGATTCTCTCTTCTTCTTATCTCTCTCTCCTCTCTTTATGTTTCTTCTACTGTATATCTCTCAATCTAACCTGAAAGTTGGGGATATTAAAAAGAAAATTTACCTAAACTTATCTTTAATTTATTGGGGAAGCATTTTTATTGTCTGTTTAAATTTAATTTTTTTCTGTCAAACAAAAAAATTTTTATTGATAGAGGGAGAGAGAACAACAAAAAGAAAGGTACAATCCTAAAACAAAAAAATCACGACAAAAAACCCAACACACCAATTTCCTAAAAAGGGAAGAACAACCAAAACAGGCTTGATCAAGCGTCACCCAACAATACTGAAAAAACAGCATTGAAAACTAAAGCACCACCAAGGAAAACCTAAACACTCGAGCAAGACAAACTTCCACCAAAAGCATAATTAAACCGCAAAAGGCGAGAAAGAAACTCATCCTAAAAACAAAGCTTACACCATGACCAAGGCCACCACAAAAAAGCCAGACCTGAAAAATCCAAGATTAGTTATACAAAATGTTTAACCACAAATTGGTGGTTGGCCTACCCTTTCGATCCTTCAGAGCTTCCTTGATGTATACATTTGCTGCAATAGTCCAAATTCATTTCCATTCATGTTCTATGCCTCATGTAGCAACACTGCGCCAACATTGTCTTGATCCATCTTTTGGAGAGAAATGATAGCCTAGAAATGGAAAATCATTAGTTGCTACACCATACACAATGACTGTGTTTGATGAATTTTTTTAATCACCAATATTAATTATAAGATCAAAAAATGTTAGCAATTAAATTGGTTTGAAGTCTACTTATTGTCTTTGGACTCTTTATGCAAAGTACATGGGATTACCCCCAAAAAGTTAGCTACTAAATTTGTATGAAGTCTACTTATTGTCTTGAGAATAAACAAAGCAAATAATTACAAAAAAAAATCTACACAATAGTTATTAATGGAATAATTGATTTATATCGCCAAACCAATATTCAATGTAAGCAAATAATCAATGCAAAAAAAAGTAAAATAAAATGATAACAAGATATACGTGCAAAACCTTTTTAATGTGAATTAAGGGTAAAAAAAAGTTAATGGCGCAAATTCGATCAATCAACTAATCAATCAAAAGAAGTACAATGTTCTTCTCAAGCTATTTGCCCAAAGCTTGAAGAATACAAGGAGCAAAAATTACCTTAGAAGATCACTAATCAACTTCACCCAAAACCTGATCAAAACGTCCATATCAAAACCAAAAAGCTTAGCTATTGTTTGTCTCGATGAAACCACAACAAGTTCAAAAATATTCAACTATATATTCAAGAGACACATAAGGCCCTCAATGCTCTCCAAAATGAACATCATTACACACAAAATGCCTTGGCAATCGCCTCATTGGAGGATCGACTCTCGAAACTCCTAGTTAGAGAGGAAATTTTTTGAAAAAACAAGTCTAGTCGTTCCTGGATTAGATATGGAGATAAGAATATTAAATTCTTTCATCTCTCTATGTTGTTGAGTCAAAAATGGAATCTCATTCTTCGCTCGATAGATGAGTTTAATGTCTGGCAATCGAGCTATGGCAATGTTGGTAAAGTTCTTAACAACTATTTTGAAAACATTTTTCATCAATTTCTGGGTCCATCCCCCGATCCTGAAATTATTTCTTTGTTCTCCCAGGCAAGGATTGTGATTTTGTTTTTTGAGGTAATTTCGGTAAGTTGATTTTAAGAAATATTTCGTTGTGTATAGAAAAAACGTAAAATTTTCAATTGTAATTTTGAAGTTATCTATATAAATTAAGCATTTTAAACTCTTACATATACATAATGAGTACCATGAGACTTGTAATGTCATACAAACTACATATTGCATAAGAATCACATATATAACAAAATTTTAATACTAAACTAAAATTTTAATGAGTTAAAATGTACTGACATTGAGATTGACCTAATGAAAAAAAAAGATTTTAGTTTCTAAAGAAATTTCAGTAACTAAAAAAGAGAGAAATATTCAGTGAAATTTCGACAATTTTCGAGAAATCACATTCTTTGCTCCCATGTCGGGCTGATAATGATGCTCTTCTCTCCATACCTACTGACTCTGAGATTCAAAACATTATTTTTTATATGGGCAATCACAAACCGCCAGGTCCTCGTGGCTTTCATGCGTATTTCTTTCAGTAGTATTGGGATATAATGAAGTTTGATGTTTGTGAGGTAGTTAAACATTTATTTACTACTCGACAGATGGACCCAAGCTCAATGAAACATTTATCACGCTTATCCCAAAGGTTGGAAACTCAATCACTCCAGATAAATTCTGCTTATAGGCTTTTGTAATGTTATCTATAAGGTGGTCTCAAAAATCATGGAAAATCGCATGAAACCTTTATTAGATAACTTCATCTCCCCCAACCAAAGGGTTTTCCTTCAAGGTCGGACTATTGCGGATAATGTTAGTCTCACTCATGAGACTTTTGAAATTTCTTTCAAATAAAACGCTTCCCAAAAATATTTTAAAAAAAAAGGTTGGATGGTCAATTATAGCCAAGGCCTATGATAGAGTGAAGTGGTTTTTCCTGATACAAATTCTTAGACAACTGGGGTTTACTAAAGGATAAATTCAACTTATTGAGCAATGCATCTTCACCACCTCCCTTCAGGTCCTTCTTAACAACTCACCCTTTTTTTCCATCAAGCCCTCTAGGGGCATTTGGCAAGGGGATCATTTGTCACCATATATTTTCATTCTGGTTGTTGAAGCTTTGTCCTGTTTTCTACACTGAGTAGAAGTTGTAGTGCTTATCAAAGGCATCAAGATCAAACAACATTCCCCTTCTCTTAGTCACCTGTTTTATGCAGACGATCTCATGTTTTTTTGTCGAGCTTCCTTTGCTAAAATCTACTCGGTTAAAGATATTCTTCAACAATATTGTCTCGCATCGGGTCAAGGGGTTAATTTTGACAAATCCTCGGTGTTCTACAGCTTCAATGTTCACCCGAACTATGCGAAAATGATTAATAGGATCTTGGGATCAAAGTTTACAACCCTAATGACAAATATCTTGGCTTGCCACTGATAATGTCAAACAAAAAGGCCATTGATTTCTTATTGATAAAATGAATGTCAAACTCTCTAACTGAAAATTCAAAGTGCTTTCTCAAGCGGACATAACAGTTATAATCAAAATTGTCCTTAACTCTATTCCGGTATACAACATACGTGTTAACTCACTATATATAAAGCCCCCACAGCACACACATAGAAAAGATTTTTTTAGATGGATTTAAGGGACTCCACTCTATAAGGCTTGAAAGGTGCTTGGGAACTACAATTGCAATCTTGCTCAACCATACCATCACTGTTTATATACCTGTACTATTCCTAGTCAGTTACTAATAGAGACTATATTGACTCTAACATACGTGTTAACGAATCTCCGTCCTTTTGTATAATTACATGAAATTTAATAATGTCAAAGTCGGCTTCTCTTTTACCATTAATTAAATTGAATAGCCAGCTTGTTGTTTGTATTGCCTAATATGAATGAGGAGGAGGATATAATGTTAGATAAGACAATGAGAGATTAATTAATTAGTTCGGTTATAAATTGTGGTCGGGGTCAAAGGTGTACCAGTTGAGTAGGTGTGGCCGATGGAATCACACGAGATAACACATTTCATAATTACTGGATGAACATCAAATAACACCTAAATCTGAGATAGATATATACAATGTGGTGTCTAAAATATTTAGATATATACCATGTTTTGTGGCACCAAACACATTTGTCTAAGTAGTCTACCAACCCCTTCATCTTTGAAAACGACATTCACCTGCAATAACATACATTATTGTAGAACTACTCAGATTGCTTAAAATCGGCCGGAGAGACAGCCAGTTCTCCCAACTGATTGATGCAAACGAGGAACACTTTTTGTTGTATTTAGATAAGTAATTTAGGAAGCGGGCTGTATTTTGCTAGAAAAAAAAGTGAAATTTAGATTCATCAAAATGCAGTAGTACTTGACATTAGACTACTATAGCATTCACTACCAAACTAATATTACAACAGTACTTTTTATATAACTAGGTGATTACCATCACTACTCTTTCCACCACATCATGCTCTACTACTCTCTCCCACCCTGATCACGATATCAAAGAACGATATATAACAGAACACCTTTACTAAAAACCTATATATATATAACACAAGGAAGAGTCGACTAGCATGAGATCATCACAGGTGCAAAGTGGTATCGGTCAGGTCCTGCAGGTTGGTCATCTTTGCATCTCCTTTGTCAGATCCTTCACCAGTGGTGTTGACAGTGGGGAAAAGAGGCAATAAATGGGAAGCAGGTCGTCCAAGAACATTTGATAATGAAGGAAGAAGACAGAATGGTAGGTTTTGGTGGTGTGTGACAGAAGGTCCTCCCCAGGTGTTGTTGGTGGATGAGTCAGGGGGATAGGATGGGGAGTACTTGGGTGAATGGCGAGTAATATTGTTGGTAGGAGAAGCGAGAGGACTACTAGTTGCTCCAGCATTATTATGGGGCTGCTTGTGAGCCCTCTGATGCCCTCCTAGTGCCTGAGGAGTCAGGAAGGTCTTGGTACATTTCCGGCAAGGGTAAGTACGAGCACTGTTGACACATTTAGCAGAATCAGACATGGTGACTGATAGAAGCAAGGATTATGATGAGCTAGAGAAAGAAGAGACTATTGATATATTACATGGTGGGTTGGGTTTGATTTATAAAAGAGAGAGAGTGAGGGGTTTGAATGATTTTGATTCAGCCAACATGAATTTGGGTTTGACTATTAATGGTGATGCATGTTGAGTGATCTCATTCGAAAAGGATAGGGAGGGTCAAGGGTGGACCAAATTGTTATCCATTGATGCTGCTTGTATACATTTCCATAGGGTTTTGAGGAATTTATATGGCTTTCATTCAATTGATAAAAAGGGTGGGATAGGCCCTTAAAACCCTGGCTTGCCTTGTGAAAAAAAATGAAGTCTCACATTGTTCCATTTGATATTACAATAAGTAATCACACAACTCACTTGATGCTTGGGATCGAAATTAATTTTATGATATACGGTGAATATAAACAATGTGAGAAGAGAAAGGTGAATTGGAAATAGATGGAAGAATTATGTATTGTATTTTATTTGAAGGGATATAGAAATGAAGACCAGGTTGAATAACCAGGTTGATTATGACCCCCCATAAGGGTTTTTAGCACCAAACGACTAATCTATCTAGCTATGTACCATGCGCACCTTTTGCAATTGAAGGACCACGACCCTCATAATGCAATTTAGATTCTAATGCAATATAGGTTCCGCTTGGTACACTGTAAAATAATGCATTTTGTAAATAGATGCAAATGCATTAATTTGCATTGCATAGGTTTGCAATGTCTTAGTTAACATGCGTTTGGTAATAATTAAAGAAAATTAAAGCAATTCAAAAAAGTGATTGTGGTGATGGTGATTACAAAATATGGGTGATAGTCATGGTGATGGCAATGACGGTGGTTGATGAAATGGTTGTGGTTGTGGTATAAATTCAATAACCATTTTCCTTAAAGTTAACTAAGCACCCAAATTTATATAACAAACTTTTGCATATACATTCTTTTACCATATATCAAGTGGAGCCATAATTTCGGAAATGACTAATATGTGTATTCTATAAATAATGCAGCCCTTAGTAAGGTGAGATATTGTGGGGGCGTTTTCCTATCTAGATGAAGAAGACAAATTTAATAGGCGGGCGATCTGATGAATCTTTGTCCACATTTATATAATGGAATCCTTGTCAGGGTATTTTATTTATAGAATGGGGTCTCAGAAATCTTGGAACAAAGTAACGACATTTGTACCACCAATCAATCAATCATATTTATTCATGGTATGGTACGGACATTCATTAACTTGACTGATGACAACAACCCAAATCAAGAACCAAAGATGGTCATTGGAGCAGAATCTTTCATTTCCTTTTTCTTTGTCCCTTTTTTTTTCGCTTCCTTTGGAGTATAAGTTAAATAAAATTACTTGCTTATTATTCATTTACATTTATTATTATTATTATTATTATTATTATTATTATTAGTATTATTATTATTATTATTATTATTATTTTATTTTTATTATTATTTTATTTTTATTTTTTTGAAATTTGTCTACGGCATAATGTAATACCAATAAACACTATTCCAAAAGGGAAGAATCTTATAGTGTAAGATATAAAATTTTAACATTTCTAATATACTGAAAGAATAATTTTATACTAATCGTTATAGCTTACAACTCAACAGCTCAAGGATAATTAAAGTTCAAATTAAAAAAACTGTTAAACGACTAAATGCAGATCAATAAATATATATATATATATATATAGTTTTCTTCGAAAATGCTAGGAAACCGTGTTTTAAATCTTGGGTATTAAATCCTGTTGCGTTTATCCGTTTCATTTTAAGTGATTGCATTCTTTGAAATGAGGTTGGGTGCAATGCCGTAAGCAGGATTTTTTTAGGGGAGGGGGGCCGAGTGATGTCATAATTAAATATAATATAATAGTTAATTACTTTAACGTAAAAAATTAATTTGAAGAATACATAAATGACTATACAAAATACTATTTACTAAACAAAACTTCATCTAATCTAATAAAAGATTTTCATTAAAAAAAAAGGATGAAGATCACCTTGGATATACAAAAATAGAGTTTTATAATTTGAACTTTTACACATCTATCTACATGAATACCAAAAAAATCTCTCCCCCCCCCTCCCCCCCTTCCCCTTCCCAGTTAGAATAAAAAAACATTACAACAGGCTTCGACGCATTTCATACCCTGAAATCGTTTCATGATTGCTTCGTTATCAATGCCATCAAAAACTTCATTTTCAATATACGTAACTAAACAATCATTCATCCAATCATTTCCCATTCGATTTCGTAATCGACTATTCACTATATTCATAGCAGAAAAATGTTTCTCAATTGAAGGGGTGGCAACTGGTAGGATGAGTGACAATGTTGTGAGTAAATAAACCATGGGATAGACAAATTTCATCTTGGTCTCAACCATCTTCTCACTAATTTCATTGACATTTGAAAATTCATTGTCGGAACACATATCAATAACATAAGTTTCCAATTGATCATGAAGTACCATGAAATCTATTTCTGAAAAATCATCCGGATAAAATTGAGCGAGCCGAATCAACCGCTGATTATCAAAAGTTGAAAAAAATTGCTTGGATTTAAGCATGTCGTACAAAGAAACAATTTCGTGTTCACCTCATCAAAGCGATTATTTAGTTATTGGAGTTGCATTTCTATGCTGGTATAGAATAATAACTCAATAACGATATAGGTTTGTTAATTTTTCAGCATTGCATCGTGATCTTCCTCGTTGTATAAATATAGCATCCATCTCAAGAACAACAACATCGTGTTTTGTACAAAATGAAGCAACCTTTTCCACAAGTATATATATATCATCCATATTCCCTCATCATTTGCAATCGTTGTTTGGAGATTTTAACTAGGCAACAACTACTCACCTAAAGTACTGTCACACACCACCATGTACTTTTTTTCTACTAACTCATACCACCCAAAAAACAGTAACATAAAAATAAGGTAACTTTCGATCAATTTAAACTCAATTGAGACAGATTCTCAAGCTCATCATAACACAAAAATTTTAGTACTTTGAGTTATCTAATAAACACAATTTGAATCACTTGAAAATGCTTTGAAATGAGCAAGTTATGGTCATTTAACTAAAGTCGTGTAAATTTGCCTTGCAATAAAAACTGGATAGTGTTTTTGGCTAACTTATATGCTCGATCGTGACAGATTCTCAACCTCATCAACATGAAAATTGTAGTACTATGAGTTACCTAATAAACACAATGTAAATCACTTGAAAATGTTTTGAAATAAGCAAGTTATGGTCATTTTACTAAAGGCGCGCAAATTGAAGATGAACTCAAAAGATTGCATAGAATCTAATAAAAGAATATGTTTCTCCCTTCTGATCCGAGTTTAAACCATCTTTCACTACAATCTCGAGCACATCAATCGCTGAAGAAAAATTAAGAAGAAAACTTATTAAAGTTTTATAGTAAGACCACTAATGTGTGTCACCAAATCGTTTGAAATTGGTTTTTTGATTAAACCCTTGACCACTTGATAGTTCGCCACTATTGAGCTTCTCAAGAATTAACAGTTTGTTTGTCTCGGAAAATTTCCTGACGCAACATGTACAAACGCTAATTGAAGTTGATGTGCAAAACAATATACATAAAATGCATACTTATTTCCCTTGAGAATCAAATATTTAAATTCATTAAATTCACCTTGCATATTGTTCGCCCCATCATAACGTTGGCCCCGTAACCTCGTTATATTCAACTTATGATCGGAAAACATTTTATGCTCATTTGAGGCTTTCTTGGATGTCTAGTTCAAGGTGGCAATCTCTCTATCTGGGAAAACACAAACAACATTGCAAAAATTCTTGTTATGCTCCATGGTCTAAAGCTAACATTAACACTGAAAAATTGAATACATCATTCTGCAGAGTGACTAACAAATTCTTTTGCGTGCATTCTCAAGGAGCACGATGACACAACCATGCCTTCCACAAGTGACTGCATTTTTGCACCGTCACCTTCCTCTAATTTCGCTAACCATAACTACATGCCAGTGTCACAATGTAGTGTTGGAATTGCCCCCAAAGGTACGTATCATTTTTTCTTAAAGAAAAAAATCACATGTAGATGATTCCTGTGGATTTATTTTCGTCGCCTTCATTTTGATAATAACTCAATCAAATCAATGGAGATTATGTTGACCTTGAGCCCAAAGTTGAATGCTTTGTCATGTTTTCATGTACACATGAAATTTTAGACTAATACAAAGGCTGACGAGCTACCTTGTGTGGGCGGGGATTTGAGGCAAGTAGCTCCATGTGCGGACGGGCACAGAGCCTGGCAAGCTACCGTGTGTGGGCGGGCTCATAGGCTAACAGGCTACCTAGGTGTTATAGTTTCACATCGCCTAGGTGAGGGAAATGGATGTGTTATATATGTACGAGGTTTGATCCCCTTGGTATGATGCATTTTAAAGCCGTGAGGATGGTTAAGCCCAAAGCAGACAATTTCATACCATGTGTATTAGGTCGTTACAGTAGAATGGTCTTTTCTACTCCAAATTCTTGAACAATTAGGCATTGCTGCATGCTGGATTCAAATGGTCAAATAATGTATATCCACATCGTCCCCGCAATTTTTGCATAATGGATCTCCTCTTTCTATCATCAAACCTACTAGGGGCATCAGACAAGGGGACCCTATATCCCCTACTTATTTATTTGATTGGCATAAGCCCTCTCTCGGCTTCTCACTCGTGCAAAACATGATGGGCTTATCAAATGTATTAAATTCATGACGCGTTCCCCTTCCATCAGCCACTTGCTTTATGCAGACGAACTCATGTTCTTTAGTCGTGCCTCTTTAGCTGAAACTAATTAAGTAAAAGACATTTTTCATCAATACTGCTCTGCCTCAGGTCAAGCAGTAAATTACGACAAATATTTAGTCTTCTACAGCTCAAATGTCCATCCATAATACTCTAAAATGATTAACAGAATCTTGGGTTCCAAACTGTATAGCCTCAAGGATAAATACCTTGGATCTCCTATGCTTCTGTCTAAAAACAAGTGAATGACTTCTAGTTATTGATTGATAAGGTCAATACTAAACTTTCGAGCTGAAAATTCAAAGTCCTCTCCCAAGCTGGTAGAACTGTTATGATCATTATAGCGATTTTTAATTCGATCATAGTTTACACTATGCAAACGTTCCTCCCCCCTTGTGTTATTACCACCAAACTTGATCAACTTGTCTGCCACTTATGGTGGAATGGTGCAGTGGATAGCCAAGCCAAACACATATGTACAAGGGACCGGATTTCCCTACCTTGTCATCTCGGAGGACTCAACATTCCTTCCGCTGGGAATAAAATTTTGCCTTAATGGCAAAAAATGCGAGGCAAACCATTTCATCATCCAACAACACTCAGGTTCTTCAATTCAAAACTCTTTATTTCAACACAAATAACATTTTGAACTTTTCAAAATTCCTATCATTGCCTCTTTTGCTTGAAGAGGCAATCTCACAACTCTTCTCAAAATGAAGCGTCACCTTATCTGGCAGGTTATGTCCGGTGATCACATTGATCTCTGGAATGACTGTTGCGCCAAGTGATAGTCATGTAATTATTACATAATATACCCCTTAATTTATACATGTTAGTGTTTCAATTGTTATATCTTATAGTAATTATTTCGTTTTCATATCTTTGTAGGAATTTGAGCGTAAACGATGAAATTATATTAAGGCGACTGTGTAAGGAATTGCACTTGGTGGTGGTACAAAGTAGAGAGAGAAAACATAAACCAAACCCTAAACCAAACCCTAATCCATAAACCCTAAGCCCAAACCCAATCAACCCATATTCTTCCAAATCATTCCATATTCTCCACCCACTAAATATATTCTCCACCCACTAAACATCCACCACATGCCATATTCTCCAACATCCATCCTCTATTCATGTGGGTGCTTAAAAACCAATGAAGAAGATAGCAACAGGGGGAGGAAAAGAGAAGGGAAAAGAAGTTAACTTAGAGAAAATTCAATCCTCTTTCTCTCAAATTCACCTCACCCTCATTGCCACAGTCTTATCGCCATCACCATCACCACCACCGAGCACTACCACCAATTCCATCACCGTCTTCTCGCGCCACCACCGCGAAACAGGGGCGTGACAACCCTGTTTAGCGTCCAACTTCCACTCTGCCACCACCCTCGGCCCCTCTCTCCCTGTCCTCACCTCTTGCGAACACCGCCACCGAACAGAACGACCGAGAACCCACTGCTCCGCCTCGCGCACAGAGCCACCACCGCGAAAAAAACAGGGAGTTTCCTCTCCCTGTTTCTCTTTCGAATTTGTTTGTTAATTGGTTTTTCTTCACTTACTTCTTCTTTTCAGGTTCTAGGACCACGTGGAGGACAAATCCAGCCGCGAAGGAGCGACGAACCGCCGCAGGATCAGCCGCGACAGCGAGTCGAAAACAGGGAGTTTTCCCGACTTCTCTCGCTCTGTTTTTCGGTGTTTTCGGTGTTTTCTTCACCCCTTGCTCGTCTTTGCAGGTTCTAGCTTCATTTAGGAGTCGAGGGAGACCGCGAGGATCGAGAATCAGGCCGCAACAGCCGCTGTCGCGACGGAGAAGACAACCGGCGCGCGCAGGGCGCGAAATTTGATTTGAATTTGATTTTGGCTATTTACCACCCCCAGAATCACTCTGTACCACCACAGAGCGTTTTGGGCCTTTTGTCTCGGGATTCGTGTTCGGACCAACTGCTGTTTGACACCCTATCGAGCTTGTGACAAGCCGAATGAGTTTTGTAAATTTTATTGTAATTTATTTTACTGAATTAAGATAGTATTGCTAATTACAAGTTATTTCTGAAACTGATAATTTGCTTTCACCGTGCATGTTCAATTAATTAAACTTGATATGCTTGGTAGTTAGAAATACTCTTTATCAAGCTTGAAATAATTTGTTAAGGTTTAAAAGAACATGATATAATTTAAATTGGATTTTAACGATCATATTTTCGGTGTAAGCAAGGGATTCTCATCCCTAAGCTTCTCGTATTTAAATTCAGTAATCTAGATTTAGATAATTTTGCTAACTCATTGGTGAGTCTAAGCCCACCAAACCCATTTCATTCCATCTCATTTCATCTTATCATTTTATTTTGTTTTATTATCTTTAATTTAGTTTTCTTTTAAAAACACTGTAACCCCCATTTTCCATTTTAATTAGTTTAGATAATTTCTTAAAATTTCAATTGCATTCACCTTCTTCGTGGGATCGACCCGTACTTGCCGTTGTCTACCAGTTAGGCACCGTGCACTTGCGGTATTACAAGTGGGTTAAATTAACTTGTTAATTTAGGTTAGTTAAATTCGCATCAAGTTTTTGGCGCCGTTGCCGGGGAAGGTAGCATTGTAACTGAATTTAAGATTTATTTTCACTAATTATAAAAAAAAAAAAAAATTTATTTTTATTTTGTTATTTTTACACTCATTTTGTGTTTGATTTTGCAGATTACACGCTTCTCGAGGATATTGGACGATCCTGCAAAAGATCAAGCAAATTTTTATTTTTTATTTTTTATTTTTTATTTTTATTTTTTATTTTTGTGAGGAGAGTTGTAATTTTATTTTCACCTCGTTTTACGAGTGTGTGGTGTAATAATTTTTATACTTTACTATTTTTCATTTTGTTTAATCACTAAAAAAAAAAAAAAAAAAAAAAACCCAAAATTTTCTAAGTCAAAAGAAGTTATAGGGAAACAATTTTAATTGTTACCCAATAATTTTTATGATTTAGAAATCCGACTTCTAAGACCAAGACCAGTAAATTTATTTGCATGTGCTTGTGTGTTGATTGAAACTGATAAAAGGAAGTCGGACCTTTTTTTTGAATTGTGCTAACTTTTTGTGCAGCTTGAAATACGCACACTGTAAGTATTTCTATCACACGCAATGTATTAGCGACCGGGTGCTTGGTGTAATTGGTTGAAATTGTGTGATTGGTTGTTTAATTTTTGTAATTGTGGATGCTAAACTTTAGTAATTCATAATAAGCAGACCCAGCTTTTAAATAGAAACTGGTGGGACTTGATATCCCCACCTCATCACTCCAGCTGTGTGCAACCAATAGCTTAACATAATTAAAATCAATTAGCAAGTTAGATAGAGCCATCTTTTAGGTACGGTGTTCATAGGACAACCAAAGACCAAGGTGAATCTAATAATTTTTGTGTTGACTCAAGCTAAAAGTGACGATGGGTTTAATCATTCAATGAACTCCGAGAGGCCACTGCCACAAGGGTAATTTACCCGGTACGCCGAGTCATAAGTAAGCTACAATCCACAAGAAGAATTGGTGTAACCAACAGTTTTTGGTTAGGAACACAAGCCTCAAGTGTGCATTTAACATCACATCGTTCTCACATCTATTGGCTTACAGAGCGGTAGCACAAGGAAGTACTTAATTGGACCATTGCGACCTCCTTCTCTTGTGCGATAATCCGGTTTCTTTGAAACAAAACTCTAGCCTACTGATTTTGAACTTTGCGGTGTAAAGTGTACACTCTTAGGATCAACTTGTAGTACCCATTGTTGTGTCATAAATATTACATAAGAAATAATTGTCCCCCAAAGATAAAAAGATAATTGATCTCAAAAACGTTTATTGCTTCGGGAGGCATGTTTCTTGTGCATTTATTGGTTGTTGATTGCGTGTGAGTCTGTGCATATTTTGTTTAGAGTTAGTGATTTTAAAAAAAAAAAAAAAAAAAAATGAACACAAGGGATTATCCAGCCTATTTTTCCGAGCAAGTCAATTCATTTTATGACATGCGACAACCTGAGTATGATCCATATTTAGATTATTACCAAGGTCTAGCTTATCATTCTGACTTCTCATGGGCTCATGGTCAGTACCATGAAAGCCCTCTAGACACTCCTCAGACTCCTCAAGCTTTCATTCCTGATAATGAGTTAGAGGCTATAATGAACATTTTTATACAGCGAACAGGGGAAATGCTTGAGCAAAATTTTCAGGCTATCACAGATTTGACAACTATTTTTCAACAAAACTCTCAAGCTATCCGGAAACTTGAGATGACTGTGAGTCAGATAGTTGAGTCACTTCTTGAGATAGAGTCAGATAAATTCCCTAGTGACTCATTTATTGATGAACCTGTCAATTATGAGACACTACAAACATTTCCTTCCCATGTTGACTCATGCCTCTCTAGTGACTCATGCATCGAATCAACCTGTGACCATTCTTTAGAGTCTCCTCTTGACTGTTTAGAGGCTTGTTTGACTCAATTTAGTTTAGACTTTGATGTTGATGATTCCATTAGGGAAGTCAATGATTTGCTTGACTCAGTCCCCATTGTGGATCCTAGTTATAAATGGCAGTCTAAAGTGAAGCCTCTTCCACTCAGTGAGTCAAAACTAGCCCCATCAGTTGAGCCACCTGAGCTTAACCTTAAACAATTACCTGACACCCTCAGGTATGCATTTTCAGGTGATGAGTTGTCTAGACCAACATCTCTATGTGATTCATGTGATGAGCCTGTACCACTTGATATATCCATCGTCTCATCTACTTGCATCACATTCCCATTTACTAAGGCTACTTTCACCGATCCCTTGTTTTGTAATGAGGATTTCAGTTTTCACCATCCTGATGTGAAAATTATCCAATCATCCGATTTGGAACCAGACATAGGATGTTCCCTTTTGGAGCACGTAAAGATCATTTGTTGTGTATGACTACTGGTCACTTTTGGAATGTCCTAGCGTGTTTGGTGCCCAATGTGATTGATATATTTGGGTGGACTGATCCTCAACTGTTCAGGTTGTTGATATACGACCATGAACTAAGTGTTTGTCATATTCTTCCTCTACACTTTTCGATACACCCATTTTTTTAGGAAGAATATTTGTCTGGCTGATGACGTTAAACCAAGCGCTCCTAGGAGGCAGCCTAGCTTTAGTTGTGTGTCTTTGCTGTTAGTCTGGATTGATTTTCGAGTACCCTATTTAGTTGTATTTCACTCATACTCGTTAGCTCCGTAACAGTTTTGACTTACAACTTAATTTTTCTTTTTAGTTTTCTTTGTTTCGTGTCGAGTCTGCATTTTATCGATTTCTAATGAAAACTCCATGATTCTTATGTTTATGAGCCTCATTGATGGATGACTTCGTGGAAATTGGTAAAATCTTCACCGCGGTAATACTGTTCTAACCTCCTCTCATGTACTTACTTTATTCATTTGTCATAATTATGTTGTTAAACATTGAGGACAATGTTTAGATTAGGTTTGGGGGTAGGGTTCATGAGTCGGTGAATTTTTCGTAGTGTTTTCTTTTCTAAAAAAAAGAAAAAAAAAAGTGTTTCTCTTGTTTTTCTATCAAGAAAACTTGGTCTTTTGCGATCATGAAAATGTTTATGCTCAAAAAAAAAAAAATGCAAGCTAACTTGACATATTGGTATATCGATAAAGACTGAAAGTTTAGTATAATCCTTAAGTTAGATCTAGTTCATAAGATTTTTCAACTCGATTATCTTTGCACCATGAGCCATGTTAGCATACTTGAAGTTGATGAGTGAAATATATACTAGAAAACCTTAGAATAATAGTGGAGACTTAACCCTGAAAGCTTTGAGCCTTTCTATTTTTCTGAGGGTTATACATAAGCTCTGATTTTTCTTGAGTCCGTATTATCTCGTTGATGATCTCATTATTCTCATTTTTCTTATCAATGGCTTTGGGAATGACATAAAAATTGAATTATTACACTAGAAGTTTTTGGCTTATTCAATTGAGATGTCATAATACTGACCCGAACTTAGGAAATGATTTAGGCATTTTTTTCTTTAGACCATTAACTAGCCTTTTAACTTACCCATAACATTAACTTTTTGTAGCCTTTTGAGCCATAAATTAACCTTTTATTTGTTAACCCATTAACCTTTACCCAATTTTTTCTGGGAATGTGTACGGATGAATATACTTGGTGTAAAAAGGGCATGAAAGAGCAAAATATGAGATATTTCATAAATCCTCTATGGAAGAAAGAAAAAGAAAGAAAGAAAAAAAAAGAAAAAGAAAAAGAAAAGAAGAAAAGAAAGCAGAAGAAAATGTGAATGAGGATAAAGATGTGAGAATGAAGAAAAAATTGATGGTGCGCAACATTGATTTATTCTTGACAGCCCTAATTGTTTGTTAAATGGGTGTATACATTCCTAGAAATTTTTGTTAGAATCCTTTGACATTCCTTAAACCAAGCCCCCATTACAACCCAACAAAGTCCTAGTTGATCTTAGGTAAAGGTTGGTTGTGTAGATGTGGAGATTTAATAACCAAGACCTATGGTGTTTGATTCAACATTCCCAAAATTAATTGATATTCCTGTCCATGAGATCATGTTCATTCCATTCTTGAAAAGTCCGTTCTTCATATTACTATATGTGAGATGATTGTTTTCCATTATTTACTCTTTTCCTCACATATAAACTGAGTGAAATACCAAATCTCTGAGTGCTTTATTGTGAGTGACATGAGAGGTTTGAAGTCAAAACAAACTTTCTACAGGAGATTTAGTCATTGTTTTACTCTGAAATGAAAAGTTATGTTGACAGTGCTATCCACACACACACATTGAGTTGAGGATGATTATGAAATTTTTCTAACCTTTGGAGAATATTAAATTATTTGGAGATTTGTTGATACACTAAAATGACACGGTTGGTTTCTTGCATTTCTTGAAGTTTTAAAATGAACACTGTTTGACCAAGTTTTGATTGAGTCAGTAATGTTTGTGGGTAACATTTCTGGAAACCCTCACGAGACTATAACTCGTCCACTAGAGGTAATTTAGGGGTTTAAAGCCTTGTTGCACGTTTAAGGTAAGTGCAACCGATGATTCCTGCGAAAGTGAGTTAGAATTTTCTTTTTTATTGTTTTGCTCGAGGACTAGCAAAATATAGGTTTGGGGGTATTTGATAGTCATGTAATTATTACATAATATACCCCTTAATTTATACATGTTAGTGTTTCAATTGTTATATCTTATAGTAATTATTTCGTTTTCATATCTTTGTAGGAATTTGAGCGTAAACGATGAAATTATATTAAGGCGACTGTGTAAGGAATTGCACTTGGTGGTGGTACAAAGTAGAGAGAGAAAACATAAACCAAACCCTAATCCATAAACCCTAAGCCCAAACCCAATCAACCCATATTCTTCCAAATCATTCCATATTCTCCACCCACTAAATATATTCTCCACCCACTAAACATCCACCACATGCCATATTCTCCAACATCCATCCTCTATTCATGTGGGTGCTTAAAAACCAATGAAGAAGATTAGCAACAGGGGGAGGAAAAGAGAAGGGAAAAGAAGTTAACTTAGAGAAAATTCAATCCTCTTTCTCATCAAATTCACCTCACCCTCATTGCCACAGTCTTATCGCATCACCATCACCACCACCGAGCACTACCACCAATTCCATCACCGTCTTCTCGCGCCACCACCGCGAAACAGGGGCGTGACAACCCTGTTTAGCGTCCAACTTCCACTCTGCCACCACCCTCGGCCCTCTCTCCCTGTCCTCACCTCTTGCGAACACCGCCACCGAACAGAACGACCGAGAACCCACTGCTCCGCCTCGCGCACAGAGCCACCACCCGCGAAAAAAACAGGGAGTTTCCTCTCCCTGTTTCTCTTTCGAATTTGTTTGTTAATTGGTTTTTCTTCACTTACTTCTTCTTTTCAGGTTCTAGGACCACGTGGAGGACAAATCCAGCCGCGAAGGAGCGACGAACCGCCGCAGGATCAGCCGCGACAGCGAGTCGAAAACAGGGAGTTTTCCCCGACTTCTCTCGCTCTGTTTTTCGGTGTTTTCGGTGTTTTCTTCACCCCTTGCTCGTCTTTGCAGGTTCTAGCTTCATTTAGGAGTCGAGGGAGACCGCGAGGATCGAGAATCAGGCCGCAACAGCCGCTGTCGCGACGGAGAAGACAACCGGCGCGCGCAGGGCGCGAAATTTGATTTGAATTTGATTTTGGCTATTTACCACCCCCAGAATCACTCTGTACCACCACAGAGCGTTTTGGGCCTTTTGTCTCGGGATTCGTGTTCGGACCAACTGCTGTTTGACACCCTATCGAGCTTGTGACAAGCCGAATGAGTTTTGTAAATTTTATTGTAATTTATTTTACTGAATTAAGGTAGTATTGCTAATTACAAGTTATTTCTGAAACTGATAATTTGCTTTCACCTTGCATGTTCAATTAATTAAACTTGATATGCTTGGTAGTTAGAAATACTCTTTATCAAGCTTGAAATAATTTGTTAAGGTTTAAAAGAACATGATATAATTTAAATTGGATTTTAACGATCATATTTTCGGTGTAAGCAAGGGATTCTCATCCCTAAGCTTCTCGTATTTAAATTCAGTAATCTAGATTTAGATAATTTTGCTAACTCATTGGTGAGTCTAAGCCCACCAAACCCATTTCATTCCATCTCATTTCATCTTATCATTTTATTTTGTTTTATTATCTTTAATTTAGTTTTCTTTTAAAAACATTGTAACCCCCATTTTCCATTTTAATTAGTTTAGATAATTTCTTAAAATTTCAATTGCATTCACCTTCTTCGTGGGATCGACCCGTACTTGCCGTTGTCTACCAGTTAGGCACCGTGCACTTGCGGTATTACAAGTGGGTTAAATTAACTTGTTAATTTAGGTTAGTTAAATCCCCATCACCAAGCCTGACTTCCTTTTGGTTGAATGCAGGCCTGCACCCCTAAAATCAAATCTTCCTGCCACTATTCATGATTTGTGGTTTACCTCTTCAGGCAAGGACATCCAGTTGAACATGGGGATTAATCAAATTTTTCCTGATCCAGTGGGCAGAGATATTCTGGATATCACGATCAAAACCATCAAACTGCCACAATAAACTTATTTGGTTGTTTGACCAAATTTTATTATTATTATTATTATTATTTTATTATTTATATATATATATAATATATATATATATTTGAAATTTGTCTACGGCATAATGTAATACCAATAAACACTATTCCAAAAGGGAAGAATCTTATAGTGTAAGATATAAAATTTTAACATTTCTGATATACTGAAAGAATAATTTTATACAAATCGTTATAGCTTACAACTCAACAGCTCAAGGATAATTAAGTTCAAATTAAAAAACTGTTAAACGACTAAATGCAGATCAGTAAATATATATATATATATATATATATATATATATATATATATATATATATATATATAATTGTATAGTTTTCTTCGAAAATGCTAGGAAACCATGTTTTAAATCCTGGGTATTAAATCCTATTGTGTTTATCCGTTTCATTTTAAGTGATTGCATTCTTTGAAATGAGGTTGGGTGCAGTGCCGTAAGCAGGATTTTTTTTAGGGGAGGGGGGCCGAGTGATGTCATAATTAATTTAATATAATATAATAGTTAATTACTTTAACATAAAAAAATTAATTTGAAGAATACATAAATGACTATACAAAATACTATTTACTAAACAAAACTTCATCTAATCTAATAAAAGATTTTCATTAAAAAAAGGATGAAGATCACCTTGGATATACAAAAATAGAGTTTTATGATTTGAACTTTTACACATCTACCTACATGAATACCAAAAAAATCTCTCTCCCCCCTTCCCCTTCACAGTTAGAATAAAAAACATTACAACAGGCTTCAACGCATTTTCATACCCTGAAATCGTTTCATGATTGCTTCGTTATCAATGCCATCAAAAACTTCATTTTCAATATACGTAACTAAACAATCATTCATCCAATCATTTCCCATTCGATTTCGTAATCGACTATTCACTATATTCATAGCAGAAAAATGTTTTCTCAACTGAAGGGGTGGCAACTGGTAGGATGAGTGACAATGTTGTGAGTAAATAAACCATGGGATAGACAAATTTCATCTTGGTCTCAACCATCTTCTCACTAATTTCATTGACATTTGAAAATTCATTGTCGGAACACATATCAATAACATAAGTTTCCAATTGATCATGAAGTACCATGAAATCTATTTCTGAAAAATCATCCGGATAAAATTGAGCGAGCCGAATCAACCGCTGATTATCAAAAGTTGAAAAAGAATTGCTTGGATTTAAGCATGCCGTACAAAGAAACAATTTCGTGTTCACCTCATCAAAGCGATTATTTAGTTCTTGGAGTTGCATTTCTATGCTGGTATAGAATAATAACTCAATAACGATATAGGTTTGTTAATTTTTCAGCATTGCATCGTGATCTTCCTCGTTGTATAAATATAGCATCCATCTCAAGAACAACAACATCATGTTTTGCACAAAATGAAGCAACCTTTTCCACAAGTATATATCATCCATATTCCCTCATCATTTGCAATCGTTGCTACACCACACACAATGAATTTGTTCAATGAATTTTTTAATCACCATTATTAATTATAAGGTTCCAAAAAAAGTTAACAATTAAATTGGTTTCAATTCTACTTATTGTCTTTGGACTCTTTATGCAAAGCATATGGGATTACCCAAAAAATAAATTTAGCTATTAAATTTGTTTGGAGGCTACTTATTGTCTTGAGGTCATTATGAAAAGTACATGGAACAAATGTCTCCTGCAAACCAATATGGTGTTGTTTGTGTCAATGTTAGTTAATTAATTCAGTCTCTTTCTTTTCTTCTATAATATGCAATTCAACTCTTCTGTTGTTCTTGTTCTCTGTCTTTTTTAGCTGATTCTCTCTTCTTCTTATCTCTCTCTCCTCTCTTTATGTTTCTTCTACTGTATATCTCTCAATCTAACCTGAAAGTTGGGGATATTAAAAAGAAAATTTACCTAAACTTATCTTTAATTTATTGGGGAAGCATTTTTATTGTCTGTTTAAATTTAATTTTTTTTCTGTCAAACAAAAAAAATTTTATTGATAGAGGGAGAGAGAACAACAAAAAGAAAGGTACAATCCTAAACAAAAAATCACGACAAAAAAACCCAACACACCAATTTCCTAAAAAGGGAAGAACAACCAAAACAGGCTTGATCAAGCGTCACCCAACAATACTGAAAAAACAGCATTGAAAACTAAAGCACCACCAAGGAAAACCTAAACACTCGAGCAAGACAAACTTCCACCAAAAGCATAATTAAACCGCAAAAGGCGAGAAAGAAACTCATCCTAAAAAACAAAGCTTACACCATGACCAAGGCCACCACAAAAAAGCCAGACCTGAAAATCCAAGATTAGTTATACAAAATGTTTAACCACAAATTGGTGGTTGGCCTACCCTTTCGATCCTTCAGAGCTTCCTTGATGTATACATTTGCTGCAATAGTCCAAATTCATTTCCATTCATGTTCTATGCCTCATGTAGCAACACTGCGCCAACATTGTCTTGATCCATCTTTTGGAGAGAAATGATAGCCTAGAAATGGAAAATCATTAGTTGCTACACCATACACAATGACTGTGTTTGATGAATTTTTTTAATCACCAATATTAATTATAAGATCAAAAAATGTTAGCAATTAAATTGGTTTGAAGTCTACTTATTGTCTTTGGACTCTTTATGCAAAGTACATGGGATTACCCCCAAAAAGTTAGCTACTAAATTTGTATGAAGTCTACTTATTGTCTTGAGAATAAACAAAGCAAATAATTACAAAAAAAAATCTACACAATAGTTATTAATGGAATAATTGATTTATATCGCCAAACCAATATTCAATGTAAGCAAATAATCAATGCAAAAAAAAAGTAAAATAAAATGATAACAAGATATACGTGCAAAACCTTTTTAATGTGAATTAAGGGTAAAAAAAAGTTAATGGCGCAAATTCGATCAATCAACTAATCAATCAAAAGAAGTACAATGTTCTTCTCAAGCTATTTGCCCAAAGCTTGAAGAATACAAGGAGCAAAAATTACCTTAGAAGATCACTAATCAACTTCACCCAAAACCTGATCAAAACGTCCATATCAAAACCAAAAAGCTTAGCTATTGTTTGTCTCGATGAAACCACAACAAGTTCAAAAATATTCAACTATATATTCAAGAGACACATAAGGCCCTCAATGCTCTCCAAAATGAACATCATTACACACAAAATGCCTTGGCAATCGCCTCATTGGAGGATCGACTCTCGAAACTCCTAGTTAGAGAGGAAATTTTTTGAAAAAACAAGTCTAGTCGTTCCTGGATTAGATATGGAGATAAGAATATTAAATTCTTTCATCTCTCTATGTTGTTGAGTCAAAAATGGAATCTCATTCTTCGCTCGATAGATGAGTTTAATGTCTGGCAATCGAGCTATGGCAATGTTGGTAAAGTTCTTAACAACTATTTTGAAAACATTTTTCATCAATTTCTGGGTCCATCCCCCGATCCTGAAATTATTTCTTTGTTCTCCCAGGCAAGGATTGTGATTTTGTTTTTTGAGGTAATTTCGGTAAGTTGATTTTAAGAAATATTTCGTTGTGTATAGAAAAAACGTAAAATTTTCAATTGTAATTTTGAAGTTATCTATATAAATTAAGCATTTTAAACTCTTACATATACATAATGAGTACCATGAGACTTGTAATGTCATACAAACTACATATTGCATAAGAATCACATATATAACAAAATTTTAATACTAAACTAAAATTTTAATGAGTTAAAATGTACTGACATTGAGATTGACCTAATGAAAAAAAAAAGATTTTAGTTTCTAAAGAAATTTCAGTAACTAAAAAAGAGAGAAATATTCAGTGAAATTTCGACAATTTTCGAGAAATCACATTCTTTGCTCCCATGTCGGGCTGATAATGATGCTCTTCTCTCCATACCTACTGACTCTGAGATTCAAAACATTATTTTTTATATGGGCAATCACAAACCGCCAGGTCCTCGTGGCTTTCATGCGTATTTCTTTCAGTAGTATTGGGATATAATGAAGTTTGATGTTTGTGAGGTAGTTAAACATTTATTTACTACTCGACAGATGGACCCAAGCTCAATGAAACATTTATCACGCTTATCCCAAAGGTTGGAAACTCAATCACTCCAGATAAATTCTGCTTATAGGCTTTTGTAATGTTATCTATAAGGTGGTCTCAAAAATCATGGAAAATCGCATGAAACCTTTATTAGATAACTTCATCTCCCCCAACCAAAGGGTTTTCCTTCAAAGTCGGACTATTGCGGATAATGTTAGTCTCACTCATGAGACTTTTGAAATTTCTTTCAAATAAAACGCTTCCCAAAAATATTTAAAAAAAAAAAGGTTGGATGGTCAATTATAGCCAAGGCCTATGATAGAGTGAAGTGGTTTTTCCTGATACAAATTCTTAGACAACTGGGGTTTACTAAAGGATAAATTCAACTTATTGAGCAATGCATCTTCACCACCTCCCTTCAGGTCCTTCTTAACAACTCACCCTTTTTTTCCATCAAGCCCTCTAGGGGCATTTGGCAAGGGGATCATTTGTCACCATATATTTTCATTCTGGTTGTTGAAGCTTTGTCCTGTTTTCTACACTGAGTAGAAGTTGTAGTGCTTATCAAAGGCATCAAGATCAAACAACATTCCCCTTCTCTTAGTCACCTGTTTTATGCAGACGATCTCATGTTTTTTTGTCGAGCTTCCTTTGCTAAAATCTACTCGGTTAAAGATATTCTTCAACAATATTGTCTCGCATCGGGTCAAGGGGTTAATTTTGACAAATCCTCGGTGTTCTACAGCTTCAATGTTCACCCGAACTATGCGAAAATGATTAATAGGATCTTGGGATCAAAGTTTACAACCCTAATGACAAATATCTTGGCTCGCCACTGATAATGTCAAACAAAAAGGCCATTGATTTCTTATTGATAAAATGAATGTCAAACTCTCTAACTGAAAATTCAAAGTGCTTTCTCAAGCGGACATAACAGTTATAATCAAAATTGTCCTTAACTCTATTCCGGTATACAACATACGTGTTAACTCACTATATATAAAGCCCCCACAGCACACACATAGAAAAGATTTTTTTAGATGGATTTAAGGGACTCCACTCTATAAGGCTTGAAAGGTGCTTGGGAACTACAATTGCAATCTTGCTCAACCATACCATCACTGTTTATATACCTGTACTATTCCTAGTCAGTTACTAATAGAGACTATATTGACTCTAACATACGTGTTAACGAATCTCCGTCCTTTTGTATAATTACATGAAATTTAATAATGTCAAAGTCGGCTTCTCTTTTACCATTAATTAAATTGAATAGCCAGCTTGTTGTTTGTATTGCCTAATATGAATGAGGAGGAGGATATAATGTTAGATAAGACAATGAGAGATTAATTAATTAGTTCGGTTATAAATTGTGGTCGGGGTCAAAGGTGTACCAGTTGAGTAGGTGTGGCCGATGGAATCACACGAGATAACACATTTCATAATTACTGGATGAACATCAAATAACACCTAAATCTGAGATAGATATATACAATGTGGTGTCTAAAATATTTAGATATATACCATGTTTTGTGGCACCAAACACATTTGTCTAAGTAGTCTACCAACCCCTTCATCTTTGAAAACGACATTCACCTGCAATAACATACATTATTGTAGAACTACTCAGATTGCTTAAAATCGGCCGGAGAGACAGCCAGTTCTCCCAACTGATTGATGCAAACGAGGAACACTTTTTGTTGTATTTAGATAAGTAATTTAGGAAGCGGGCTGTATTTTGCTAGAAAAAAAAAGTGAAATTTAGATTCATCAAAATGCAGTAGTACTTGACATTAGACTACTATAGCATTCACTACCAAACTAATATTACAACAGTACTTTTTATATAACTAGGTGATTACCATCACTACTCTTTCCACCACATCATGCTCTACTACTCTCTCCCACCCTGATCACGATATCAAAGAAAGATATATAACAGAACACCTTTACTAAAAACCTATATATATATAACACAAGGAAGAGTCGACTAGCATGAGATCATCACAGGTGCAAAGTGGTATCGGTCAGGTCCTGCAGGTTGGTCATCTTTGCATCTCCTTTGTCAGATCCTTCACCAGTGGTGTTGACAGTGGGGAAAAGAGGCAATAAATGGGAAGCAGGTCGTCCAAGAACATTTGATAATGAAGGAAGAAGACAGAATGGTAGGTTTTGGTGGTGTGTGACAGAAGGTCCTCCCCAGGTGTTGTTGGTGGATGAGTCAGGGGGATAGGATGGGGAGTACTTGGGTGAATGGCGAGTAATATTGTTGGTAGGAGAAGCGAGAGGACTACTAGTTGCTCCAGCATTATTATGGGGCTGCTTGTGAGCCCTCTGATGCCCTCCTAGTGCCTGAGGAGTCAGGAAGGTCTTGGTACATTTCCGGCAAGGGTAAGTACGAGCACTGTTGACACATTTAGCAGAATCAGACATGGTGACTGATAGAAGCAAGGATTATGATGAGCTAGAGAAAGAAGAGACTATTGATATATTACATGGTGGGTTGGGTTTGATTTATAAAAGAGAGAGAGTGAGGGGTTTGAATGATTTTGATTCAGCCAACATGAATTTGGGTTTGACTATTAATGGTGATGCATGTTGAGTGATCTCATTCGAAAAGGATAGGGAGGGTCAAGGGTGGACCAAATTGTTATCCATTGATGCTGCTTGTATACATTTCCATAGGGTTTTGAGGAATTTATATGGCTTTCATTCAATTGATAAAAAGGGTGGGATAGGCCCTTAAAACCCTGGCTTGCCTTGTGAAAAAAAATGAAGTCTCACATTGTTCCATTTGATATTACAATAAGTAATCACACAACTCACTTGATGCTTGGGATCGAAATTAATTTTATGATATACGGTGAATATAACAATGTGAGAAGAGAAAGGTGAATTGGAAATAGATGGAAGAATTATGTATTGTATTTTATTTGAAGGGATATAGAAATGAAGACCAGGTTGAATAACCAGGTTGATTATGACCCCCCATAAGGGTTTTTAGCACCAAACGACTAATCTATCTAGCTATGTACCATGCGCACCTTTTGCAATTGAAGGACCACGACCCTCATAATGCAATTTAGATTCTAATGCAATATAGGTTCCGCTTGGTACACTGTAAAATAATGCATTTTGTAAATAGATGCAAATGCATTAATTTGCATTGCATAGGTTTGCAATGTCTTAGTTAACATGCGTTTGGTAATAATTAAAGAAAATTAAAGCAATTCAAAAAAGTGATTGTGGTGATGATGATTACAAAATATGGGTGATAGTCATGGTGATGGCAATGACGGTGGTTGATGAAATGGTGGTGGTTGATGAAATGGTGGTGGTTGTGGTATAAATTCAATAACCATTTCCTTAAAGTTAACTAAGCACCCAAATTTATATAACAAACTTTTGCATATACATTCTTTTACCATATATCAAGTGGAGCCATAATTTCGGAAATGACTAATATGTGTATTCTATAAATAATGCAGCCCTTAGTAAGGTGAGATATTGTGGGGGCGTTTTCCTATCTAGATGAAGAAGACAAATTTAATAGGCGGGCGATCTGATGAATCTTTGTCCACATTTATATAATGGAATCCTTGTCAGGGTATTTTATTTATAGAATGGGGTCTCAGAAATCTTGGAACAAAGTAACGACATTTGTACCACCAATCAATCAATCATATTTATTCATGGTATGGTACGGACATTCATTAACTTGACTGATGACAACAACCCAAATAAAGAAACAAAGATGGTCATTGGAGCAGAATCTTTCATTTCCTTTTTCTTTGTCCCTTTTTTTTTCGCTTCCTTTGGAGTATAAGTTAAATAAAATTACTTGCTTATTATTCATTTACATTTATTATTATTATTATTATTATTATTATTATTATTATTAGTATTATTATTATTATTATTATTATTATTTTATTTTTATTTTTTTGAAATTTGTCTACGGCATAATGTAATACCAATAAACACTATTCCAAAAGGGAAGAATCTTATAGTGTAAGATATAAAATTTTAACATTTCTAATATACTGAAAGAATAATTTTATACAAATCGTTATAGCTTACAACTCAATAGCTCAAGGATAATTAAAGTTCAAATTAAAAAAACTGTTAAACGACTAAATGCAGATCAATAAATATATATATATATAGTTTTCTTCGAAAATGCTAGGAAACCGTGTTTTAAATCTTGGGTATTAAATCCTGTTGCGTTTATCCGTTTCATTTTAAGTGATTGCATTCTTTGAAATGAGGTTGGGTGCAATGCCGTAAGCAGGATTTTTTTAGGGGAGGGGGGCCGAGTGATGTCATAATTAAATATAATATAATAGTTAATTACTTTAACGTAAAAAAATTAATTTGAAGAATACATAAATGACTATACAAAATACTATTTACTAAACAAAACTTCATCTAATCTAATAAAAGATTTTCATTAAAAAAAAAGGATGAAGATCACCTTGGATATACAAAAATAGAGTTTTATAATTTGAACTTTTACACATCTATCTACATGAATACCAAAAAAATCTCTCCCCCCCCCTCCCCCCCTTCCCCTTCCCAGTTAGAATAAAAAAACATTACAACAGGCTTCGACGCATTTTCATACCCTGAAATTGTTTCATGATTGCTTCGTTATCAATGCCATCAAAAACTTCATTTTCAATATACGTAACTAAACAATCATTCATCTAATCATTTCCCATTCGATTTCGTAATCGACTATTCACTATATTCATAGCAGAAAAATGTTTCTCAATTGAAGGGGTGGCAACTGGTAGGATGAGTGACAATGTTGTGAGTAAATAAACCATGGGATAGACAAATTTCATCTTGGTCTCAACCAGCTTCTCACTAATTTCATTGACATTTGAAAATTCATTGTCGGAACACATATCAATAACATAAGTTTCCAATTGATCATGAAGTACCATGAAATCTATTTCTGAAAAATCATCCGGATAAAATTGAGCGAGCCGAATCAACCGCTGATTATCAAAAGTTGAAAAAAATTGCTTGGATTTAAGCATGTCGTACAAAGAAACAATTTCGTGTTCACCTCATCAAAGCGATTATTTAGTTCTTGGAGTTGCATTTCTATGCTGGTATAGAATAATAACTCAATAATGATATAGGTTTGTTAATTTTTCAGCATTGCATCGTGATCTTCCTCGTTGTATAAATATAGCATCCATCTCAAGAACAACAACATCGTGTTTTGCACAAAATGAAGCAACCTTTTCCACAAGTATATATATATCATCCATATTCCCTCATCATTTGCAATCGTTGTTTGGAGATTTTAACTAGGCAACAACTACTCACCTCAAGTACTGTCACACACCACCATGTACTTTTTTTTCTACTAACTCATACCACCCAAAAAACAGTAACATAAAAATAAGGTAACTTTCGATCAATTTAAACTCAATTGAGACAGATTCTCAAGCTCATCATAACACAAAAATTTTAGTACTTTGAGTTATCTAATAAACACAATTTGAATCACTTGAAAATGCTTTGAAATGAGCAAGTTATGGTCATTTAACTAAAGTCGTGTAAATTTGCCTTGCAATAAAAACTGGATAATGTTTTTGGCTAACTTATATGCTCGATCGTGACAGATTCTCAACCTCATCAACATGAAAATTGTAGTACTATGAGTTACCTAATAAACACAATGTAAATCACTTAAAAATGTTTTGAAATAAGCAAGTTATGGTCATTTTACTAAAGGCGCGCAAATTGAAGATAAACTCAAAAGATTGCATAGAATCTAATAAAAGAATATGTTTCTCCCTTCTGATCCGAGTTTAAACCATCTTTCACTACAATCTCGAGCACATCAATCGCTGAAGAAAAATTAAGAAGAAAACGTATTAAAGTTTTATAGTAAGACCCCTAATGTGTGTCACCAAATCGTTTGAAATTGGTTTTTTGATTAAACCCTTGACCACTTGATAGTTCGCCACTATTGAGCTTCTCAAGAATTAACAGTTTGTTTGTCTCGAAAAATTTCCTGACGCAACATGTACAAACGCTAATTGAAGTTGATGTGTAAAACAATATACATAAAATGCATACTTATTTCCCTTGAGAATCAAATATTTAAATTCATTAAATTCACCTTGCATATTGTTCGCCCCATCATAACGTTGGCCCTGTAACCTCGTTATATTCAACTTATGATCGGAAAACATTTTTACAAGTGTTGTTTTGAGTGAAATTGCCTTTGTTTCATAAACTTGCATAATACCAAGGAAATGTTCAACTATACATCTCTTCTTGTTCACATAACGCAAGACAACAATCATTTGCTTTTTGACCGATACATCATGAGACTCATAAATCAAAACGGCAAAAAATCCACATCCAAGATCTTTGAGTATAGTAAGAGTGGTCTCACATGTAGCTGCACGTGTAATATTTTTTGAATTTTAGGTGCAGTGAGTTTGTGGTTCTCTGGAGCATTTTTTATGACCACGCTCTTGATGTCTATGTTGTGATTAGTTGTATATTGTAAAAGCTCCAGAAATTTTCCATGGTTAATTGAATTTATTGATTCATCATCACCACTGAAAGCTAATCCTTCTCGCAGAAGAAACCAAATGCAATCAACTGAAGTTGATAAACGAATCCGGTATTTAGTTTTCTCCGCATCAGATTGCTTGGAAAAAACTAATTGAATGTGATGTTTTTGATTCATTAAACTTCAGCTCTTCATATAAGCTTGAGTGTGTAGACTATTAGGCTTTCCTCCATGGGTTTCAAGCTTCATTTTTTCTTTCCAATTACTGAACCCTTCAACAACAAAACAATCATCACCCTTTTGTTCCCTGTCATAAAAAGATAACAATGGAGACAAAAGTCGGCATCTTTTGCTATGATATACTCTTGCCAACTCTTATAATCAATGAACCAAGCTACATTAAAACGTCGTAGCGCACCTCCTATTTTTTCAGTGGGAATGTGTAGTTCATCAGCTGACAAGACCCTTTTGCAAATAAGCTCTTCTAACAACCTCTTGATCATTCGGATGATAGTCGAAAATACGAAGTCTTAAACCAGAATCTGTTGGAAGATTTGATAGATCAACCTCTAAATGACTTTTCTTTGAGATTGGTTCTGATAAATTATTGTCATCCTTATTTGGGCCATGTCTCATGGGCAGGATCAGATTAGGCGATTCTTTGGGCTCGCTTCGCTCTATTGACGAGATCATCATGCCACATGTACATAGTAGAATACTGAACGGTTTGGTGTATCACCAGCTGCTCCACCGAGTTAGTGGGCTAGCATGTCGGTCTACTAAGTCACTTTATAAGGGAACTGAACATTTGTGATGATTGAGTCTCAAACGTTCCCTCGAGCGGTGCCCTTCATTAATTGGGTATGTGACTGCCCAACAAAGGTGCGCCCATTCACCTTTATATAAGTCTTCCTCTGTGCAGAGTTAACTTTTTTTACTTCTGCAATTCTTCAAAGTAGGGGTGGGCATCCCATCCCGCGATCTCGATCTCGTTCTGGCCTCGTCCCATCCCGTCCCGATTTTTTCGGGTCTTTTTGGGATTGATCAAACCCATCTCGATCCCTTCCCGTCCCGTCCCGATCTAGAGTGGGATGGGATCGAGATGAAGATTTTCAATCCCGCCCATCCCGTCTCATCCTAAACCAATTTAATATTAATTATTATTAATTTTAATATTTATCATCTCAAAATTTTGTGTGTCAAATTAAGTGTGGTACATGAAGTTTTGAGGAGTTGTGTGAACTTATTTTTTTTTATTTTTATTTTTTGAAAGGCAAGCCGGTGTTTGATAGGATCCGTAACCTATCCCCCGAGGTGCCGCCTATAGGCCAACATCACCCCGAAAGAAATTATGCCGCCGGAGGGTCTCGAAGCAAGGACCTGGCGATAAATCCCACAAGGCCTTAACCACTCGACCATAACTCCTTTGGCGGAGTTGTGTGAACTTAACATCACAAATAATTGTATTATAGTTTAAAACAATAACACTTTCATAGATAACTCCTTAATATGCATAATGATAGAAAATACTATAATATTCTTGAATTGATGATGTAAATAGGAACATAAATAGAAACTTACAAAAATAAGACTTAGCATATTGCGGAACAAATAAGTAGACTTAATGAGAAGGTTGATAATATAGTAATTATAAGAATATACATTTAAATATACACATTATAATAACTTAGTAATTGCACAAAAATCCAACCATGCTCATCATGTACCGAACCCATTTGGGATGGGATGAGGTCTATCCAGTCCCGAAGATAAATCAATGGGATGGGATTGGAATGAGTCCATCCCGTCTCGTGCCCACCCCTACTTCAGAGAATCCCCTTGCTCTTTTGCTCTGTTCTATTGCTTTTATCAATCTCCGTTTTCGTTAATGGGATCAAGGGTTCATACACTCCTCAATGGCGGGTCAGAATCAACTTTTTATGCTGATCTAGTCGTGAATGTTGTGAGTTATTCAAGGAGATAATAATTTCAGAGGTAGGTTTGGTGGATCTTCGTGAGAGATATCAGATTCCCGACGATTTGAATCTTTTTACCTTGGGGCGTAGTCAGACTCTAATGTCTGATCCGAGTGGACTCATTTGCTTGCACAAGGGTATGTTTCAATCATGTGTGTGTTTTCCTGTTATTGAAGATAATTGGCGGTGCTTAGTGTACCTTGGCATCCCTCCAACCCATTTGATACCGAACGGGTACAAGGTTCTGATTACACTGATCAGAGCGAAGGATGCCAGACTCCGATTGACTCCAAGGGTGATCCAACTACTAATCTCTCATTGGTTGAACGACCATGCGGTCTGTTCGTTGTGGTCACCAGTTTGTCTGGGCCCTCTGCCTGATGATTTCAAGTTTTGGCAAAAGTATTGCTTTACAGCTTCTACGGATTCGAAATATTTTGAACTGGACGGTCGTCTGATCAATAAAAAATTCAAACAACTGAGTGAGTATAAAACATTTCTTGCTCCGAGTTTCGTTGACTGCATTTTGAACTGTTATTTGTAGAAAAATTTCGACAGATCCCTTTTATTTTGAAAAGATAAAAACATTGGATCAATTATTCGATCTGCCCTTCATGATGATTGAAGATGTTGTGAAGTCTGACAACATGAGGTGTAGCGAACTGTGGGATTACTAGCATGAGGCTCCCACTATTTTCATAATGCCGAAATCAAAGCCTGGTGGAACTCCTTTGAAGAAGATGAAGCTTCCAAAGGTGAAGATTCCTAGTTTGTCAAGGAAGACGGAGTTGGATGCAGCGCTCCTCGTGTCCCTGCTTTCTAAGAAGTGTTGAACTAGGACCAAGGTTGCTTCAAGGCTATTGGCCCCTTTGAAGGAGGGGTTAAATGTGGCGGAGCAGGAGCTTGATGTGTGTACTGGGTCAAAAATTGTTATGTCTGAGGGACAGGATATTTCGGCTAAGGCTCCTATTTCCTTGCTCGACTTGTAGAATGAGTACCTAACAATGGTAGGTGTGGATGATGTGACTAAACTAAGCTATGAGCAGGCTGACATCTTGAACAATCTTTTGTTGCAGGCAGGAATGGTTGCCTCCACCGATGTTGGCAAAACTCATCATTTTTCTTTGATGGACTTCAAATACAATCCTTCTTTGGAGTCAGACTCCACTCAGTCTGGAGAAAATTTCCTGATCGTCGTCCCAATGGAGAAAGATCCCCTTCTTTCTGTCCGTATTGTCCTCCCACTTATTCTCATCCTCCGCTTCGGGTGCTGGTCATCCGCAGAGTGATTCCCTTCCTTCCTCCCCTTGATCAACTGCTCCTGAATCAGCAGGTGAAAGGGATCAAATCACTGTGAGCAAGAAGAAAGTTGTGGAGGAGGCTCTAGATGCTGTGAAGACAACAAATGGCGGTGCTAGCGTGTTTGTGGGCCAAAAATATCTTTACCCAGATGCACAGATTAGTCTTTTTTACCTAGATGTAGTGAAAATGAGCAATCCGGACTAACATCAGGACGTGGACATGTCTTATGCTTCAAGGAAACATATAAGTAAATGGTATAATTGGCTGGCCAATCGTGCTTCGATGTCAGAAGGGGATACATTGGGTGAGTGTCTGGACGGACAAAGACATCTGATGCTGGGAATGTCATATCTTAACAAAGTTGTCATTGCTGGGACGAAGGTTAAAGCTGCTCCTTAGAGAGTGTACACCATGGAACGAGTTTTTACACATCTGCAGAAGTTGTATTTAGATGCTCTCCACGAGATTGAGTTGCTGAAGAAGCAACTTGAAGGCTAGGCTGGTCAGGCAGGTCCTTGTTCAAGCCAAAGGCCCATTCAATCGGAGGTTCATTTGGAGGCCTTAAAGAAGAAATTGGAGGCTCAGAGGGTTCGCTTGGATTCAGTTGAGACTGATTTGGCAACGACGGTGTCTATGAGGGACAGACTGAAAGAAGAGCTGAATCATGCTCAGCGTGACCTGAAACTTGCCCAGGAGACTGTGTCCAAGGTGCAGTCTAAGATGCAGGCTCTGCATGTTGAGAAGAGCAACAATGAATCGGGATGGGATGTTCGATGTCAACGGCTAGAGATTGATGTTGCTTTCAATGCCAAAAACATAAGGGCTACAGAAGAACAACAACTCCTGGTGCACAATTTTCTTAGCTCAGTCAATGACAAGTTATGTACTAAGCAATCTAGAGCTGAAGCCTTAATGAGCAGATTGGAACAACCAGAACAAGAGTTTACATAGTCGAAAGCTCATGAGGTGAAACTTCTTAGGGCTCAGGACTGGAGTTGTTGGAGCTAATGGAAGAGGATCATGCTAATTGGGAGTTTTCCTATTACATACAGGCGACCTATGCAGGGTTTGAAGAAACTTCTCGTCAGTCACAAGAAGAGGGTGATCCGGATCAAGGTGCTGAAGCTATAGTATGCACAGAACCATCCCCTGTTTATTTACCTGTTAAGCCCATCCCCACCGTCTGAACCTCCTCCTGATAAGGATTAATTCTATATTTTCTGAATCCTTAATGAAAAAAAATTTGTGGAGTAACACTTTGTACTTGTATTTGCTATACTTTTCCTACTGAATCTTTTCCGTGTTACCATGCCATGGTGTTGGTCTTTAGACAAGAACTTTCACTAAGTCTCTAAACTATCTATTTAATTTGTTCATGTGAGTTTTGACCACTCAACTTGTATGTGTTCTTGAAGTCAAGCACCTTTGGTCTAAATTCTTAAGGGGTTTATCTTGGCAAGACTCTATGAATTTGGTCATCAAATTCATTTTGATTAAACTTCATGAGCTCTGACTAGACTCCTATTCTCTAAGCCATATTTGTCCGCTCTTGGCGAACTAGGTTGTAGGGCGGACCAGAAGTTATCTTCATCAGTCTTCATGAGCTGCTAAACTTTGGTCAAGTTTGGCCATCATTGTCTATGATCGGAAAATGAAACCTGGCAAATCATCTTGATCAGGCTTCATAACCTCTGACAAAAATCCGAGATTAGTTATACAAAATGTTTAACCACGGATTGGTGACTGGCCTACCCTTTCGATCCTTCACAGCTTCCTTGATGTATACATTTGCTGCAATAGTCCAAATTCATTTCCATTCATGTTCTAGTGCCTCATGTAGCAACACTGCGGTAGCATTGTCTTGATCCATCTTCTGGAGAGAAATGATAGCTTAGAAATGGAAAATCATCAGTTGCTACACCATACACAATGACTGTGTTTGATGAATTTTTTTAATCACCAATATTAATTATAACTTATAAGATCCAAAAAATGTTAGCTATTAAATTGGTTTGAAGTCAACTTATTATCTTTGGACTCTTTATGTAAAGTACATGGGATTACTCCCAAAAAGTTAGCTACTAAATTTGTTTGAAGTCTACTTATTGTCTCTGAGAAAAATAAAGCAAACAACTACAAAGAAAAGTCTACACAATAGTTATTAATGGAATAATTGATTTATATCGCCAAACCAATATTCAATGCAAGCAAATAATCAATGAAAAAAAGTAAAATAAAATGATAACATAATATACGTGCAAAACTCTTTAATGTGAATTAAGGGTAAAAAAAAAGTTAATGGTGCAAATTCGATCAATCAACTAATCAATCAAAAAAGTACAATGTTCTTCTCAAGCTATTTGCCCAAAGCTTGAAGAATACAAGGAGCAAAAATCACCTTAGAAGAGCACTAGTCAACTTCACCCCAAACCTGATCAAAACGTCCATATCAAAACCAAAAAGCTTAGCTATTGTTTATCTCGATGAAACCACAACGAGTTCAAAAATATTCCACTGTGTATTCAAGAGACACATAAGGCCATCGATGCTCTCCAAAATGAACACCATTCCACACAAAATGCCTTGGCAATCGCCTCACTGGAGGATCGGCTCTCGAAGCTCCTAGTTAGAGAGGAAAGTTTCTGAAAAACAAGTCCGATCGTTATTGGCTTAGAGACGGAGATAAGAATATCAAATTCTTTCATCTCTCTATGTTGTTGCATCGAAAATGAAACCTCATTCTTCGTCCGATAGATGAGTCTAATGTCTGGCAATTGAGCCATGACAATGTTGGTAAAGTTCTTAACAACTATTTTGAAAACATTTTCCAATCTTCGGGTCCATCCCCCGATCCTGAAATTATTTCTTTGTTCTCCCAGACAAGGATTGTGATTTCATTTTTCAAGGTAATTTCAGTAAGTTGATTTTAAGAAATATTTCGTTGTGTATAGAAAAAACGTAAAAATTTTGATTGTAATTTTGAAGTTATCTATATAAGTTAAGAATTTTAAACTCTTACATATTACATAAAGAGTACCATGAGACTCGTAATGTCATACACACTACATATTGCATAAGAATCACATATATAAAAAAACTTTAATACTAAACTAAAATTTTAATGAGTTAAAATATATTGACATTGAGATTGACCTAATGAAAAAAAAATATTTCAGTTTCAAAAATAATATCGGTAACTAAAAGAGAGAAATATTCAGTGAAATTTTGATATTTTTCGAGAAATCACATTCTTTGCTCCCATGTCATCTATAGGGGTGATAATGATGCTCTTCTCTCCATACCTACTGACTTTGAAATTCAAAACATTATTTTTTATATGGGCAGTCACAAACCGCCTTGTCCTCATGGCTTTCATGCATATTTCTTTCAGTAGTATTGGGATATAATGAAGTTCGATGTTTGCGAGATAGTTAAACATTTATTTACTACCCAACAAATGGACCCCAAGCTCAATGAAACCTTTATCACATTTATCCCAAAAGTTGGAAACTCAGTCACTCTAGATAAATTATGCTTATAGGCTTTTGTAATGTAATCTATAAGGTAATCTCAAAAATCATGGAAAATCGCATGAAACCCTTATTAGATAACATCATCTCCCCAACCAAAGGGCTTTCCTTCAAGGTCGGTCTATTGCGGATAATGTTAGTCTCACTCATGAGACTTTTTTTTTTCAAATATAACGTTTCCCAAAAATATTAAAAAAAAAGGTTGGATGGTCATTAAGATTATAGCCATGGCCTATGATAGAGTGAAGTAGTTTTTCTAGATACAAATTTTTAGACAACTGGGGTTTACTGAATGATAGATTCAACTTATTGAGCAATGCATCTTCACGACCTCCGTTCAGGTCCTTATTAACAGCTTTCCTATTTTTTCCATCAAGCCCTCTAGGGGCATTTGGCAAGGGGATCATCTGTCACCATATATTTTCATTCTAGTAGTTGTTGAAGCTTTGTCCTGTTTTCCCAAAAAATAAAATTAACTATTAAATTTGTTTGGAGTCTACTTATTGTCTTTGGACTCTTTATGCATAGCATATGGGATTTCCCAAAAAATAAAATTAACTATTAAATTTGTTTGGAGTCTACTTATTGTCTTGAGGTCATTATGAAAAGTACATGGAACAAAGGTCTGATGCAAACCAATATGGTGTTGTTTGTGTCAATGTTAGTTAATTAATTCAGTCTCTTTCTTTTCTTCTATACTAATGCTAGGGATCTAGCTCCAAGATCCCTTCCCATAAATTCAACTCTTCCGTCTTTTTTAGCTGATTATCGCTTCTTCTTATCTCCCTCTCCTCTCTTTATGTTTCTTCAACTGTATATCTCTCAATCTAACCTGAAAGTTGGGGATATTAAAAAAAAAATTATCTAAATTTATCTAAAAAATCCAACACACTAATTCCCTAAAAAAAAAGGAAGAACAACCAAAACAGGCTTGATCAAGCGCCACCCAACAATACTGAAAAAACAGCAGCGAAAACTAAAGCACCACCAAGGAAAACCTAAACACTCAAGCAAGACAAACTTCCACCAAAAGCATAATCAAACCGCAAAAAGCGAGAAAGAAACTCATCCTGAAAACAGAGCTTACACCATGACCAAGGCCACCACAAAAAAGCCAGACCTGAAAAATCATAGATTAGTTATACAAAATGTTTAACCACAGATTGGTGACTGGCCTACCCTTTCGATCCTTCACAGCTTCCTTGATGTATACATTTGCTGCAATAGTCCAAATTCATTTCCATTCATGTTCTAGTGTCTCGTGTAGCAACACTGCGCTAGCACTGTTTTGATCCATCTTCTGGAGATAAATGATAGCTTAGAAATGGAAAATCATTAGTTGCTACACCATACACAATGACTGTGTTTGATGAATTTTTTTAATCACCAATATTAATTATAAGATACAAAAAATGTTAGCTATTAAATTGGTTTGAAGTCTACTTATTGTCTTTAGACTCTTTATGCAAAGTACATGGGATTACCCCCAAAAAGTTAGCTACTAAATTTGTTTGAAGTCTACTTACTGTCTCTAGAAAAACAACTACAAAGAAAAGTCTACACAATAGTCATTAATGGAATAATTTATTTATATCGCCAAACCAATATTCAATGTAAGCAAATAATCAATTCAAAAAGAAGTAAAATAAAATGATAACAAGATATACGTGCAAAACCCTTTAATGTGAATTAAGAGTAAAAAAAAGTTAATGGCGCAAATTTGATCAATCAACTAATCAATCAAAAGAAGTACAATGTTCTTCTCAAGCTATTTCCCCAAAGCTTGAAGAATACAAGGAGCAAAAATCACCTTAGAAGAGCACTAATCAACTTCACCCCAAACCTGATCAAAACGTCCATATAAAAACCAAAAAGCTTAGCTATTGTTTATCTCGATGAAACCACAACGAGTTCAAAAATATTCCACTGTGTATTCAAGAGACACATAAGGCCATCGATGCTCTCCAAAATGAACACCATTCAACACAAAATGCCTTGGCAATCGCCTCACTAGAGGATCGGCTCTCGAAGCTTCTAGTTTGAGAGGAAAGTTTCTGAAAAAACAAGTCTGATCGTTCCTGGCTTAGAGACGGAGATAAGAATATCAAATTCTTTCATCTCTCTATGTTGTTGCATCGAAAACGAAACCTCGTTCTTCACATGATAGATGAGTCTAATGTCTGGCAATCAAGCCATGACAATGTTGGTAAAGTTCTTAACAAGTATTTTGAAAAAATTTTCCAATCTTAGGGTCCATCCCCCGATCCTGAAATTATTTTTTTGTTCTCCCAAGCAAGGATTGTGATTTCGTTTTTTTTATGTAATTTTGGTAAGTTGATTTTAAGAAATATTTCGTGAAATATTTCGTTGTGTTTAGAAAAAACGTAAAAATTTCGATCGTAATTTTGAAGTTATCATATAAGTTAAGCATTTTAAACTTTTACATATTACATAAAGAGTACCAAGAGACTCGTAATGCCATACAAAGTACATATTGCTTAAGAATCACATATATAACAAAATTTTAATACTAAACTAAAATTTTAACGAGTTAAAATGTATTGATATTGAGATTGACCTAATGAAAAAAAAATATTTCAATTTCGAAAGAAAATTTGGTAACTAAAAAAAGAGAAATATTCGGTGAAATTTCGACATTTTTTTGGAAATCAAATTCCTTGCTTCCAGGTCATCTATAGGGCTGATAATGATGCTCTTCTCCCCATACCTACTGACTTTGAGATTCAAAACATTATTTTTTATATGGGCAATCACAAACCGCCAGGTCCTCATGGCTTTCATGCATATTTCTTTCATTATTATTAGGATATAGTTAAGTTTGATATTTGCAAGGTGGTTAAACATTTTTTTTACTACCCGACAGATGGACCCCAAGCTCAATGAAACTTTTATCACACTTATCCCAAAGGTTGGAAACCTAGTCACTCCGGATAAATTCTGCTTATTGGCTTTTGTAATGTTATCTATAAGGTGATCTCGAAAATCATGGAAAATCGCATGAAACCCTTATTAGATAACATCATCTCCCCCAACCAAAGGGCTTTCCTTCAAGGTCAGTCTATTGCGGATAATGTTAGTCTAGCTCATGAGACTTTCTTTCAAATAAAACACTTCCTGAAAATATAAAAAATATAAAAAAAAATTAAAAAATTTTGGATGGTCATTAAAATTATAGCCAAGGCCTATGATAGAGTGAAGTGGTTTTTCTAGATACAAATTTTTAGACAACTGGGGTTTACTGAAGGATAGATTCAACTTATTGAGCAATGCATCTTCACCACCAGCCTTCAGGTCCTTCTTAACAACTCACCCTTTTTTTTTCCATCAAGCCCTCTAGGGGCATTTGGCAAGGGGATCATCTGTCACCATAGATTTTCATTATGGTTGCTGAAGCTTTGTCCCATCTTCTACCCTGAGTAGAAGTTGTAGGGCTCATCAAAGGCATCAAGATCAAACGACATCCCCCTTCACTTAGTCACCTGTTTATGCAGATGATCTCATGTTTTTTTTGTTGAGCTTCCCTTGTTGAAACCTACTCGATTAAAGATATTCTTCAACAATATTGTCTCACATCGGATCATAGGGTTAATTTTGACATTAAATTACTATAGCATTCACAATAATCTAAGCTACCAAACTAATATTACAACAGTACCTTTTATATAACCAGGTGCACTAATTCTAGAGAGCCAGGCCCGTGCCCAATACCATCCCTGGCCGAGCTCTCTAGAAGTGTTCAACTAGGTGATTACCATCACTACTCTTTCCACCACAACATGTTGTACTACTCTCTCCCAGGCCACCCTGATCACGATATCAAAGAAAGATATAAAACAGAACACCTTTACTAAAAACCTATATATAACTCAAGGAAGAGTCAGCTCGCATGAGATCATCACAGGTGCAAAGTCGTATCGACCTGGTCCTGCAGGTTGGTCATTTTTGCATCTCCTTTGTCATATCCTTCACCAGGGCCGTTGACGATGGGGAAAAGAGGCAATAAATGGGAAGCAGGTCGTCCAAGAACAGCGTTTGATGATGAACGAAGAAGATAAAATGGTAGGTTTTGGAGGTGTGCGACAGAAGGTCCTCCCCAGGTGTTGTTGGTGGATGAGTCAGGGGGATAGGATGGGGAGTAATTGGGTGAACGGCGAGTAATATTGTTGGTGTAGTTGGTAGGAGAAGCGAGAGGACTACTAGTTGCTCCAGCATTATTATGGGGCTGCTTATGTGCCCTCTGATGCCCTCCTAGTGCTTGAGGAGTCAGGAAGGTCTTGGTACATTTCCGGCAGGGGTAAGTACGAGCACTGTTGGCAGAATACATTGTTACTGATAGAAGCAGTCAAGGATTATGATGACCTAGAGAAAGAAGAGATTATTAACGTGGGTTGGGTTTGGCTTGTTATTTATAGAAGAGGGAGTGAGGGTTTGAATGAATTTGGATCCTTTGGTGATGTATGTTGGCTGATCTCATTCGAAAAGGATGGGGATGCGGCGTGTAAGCATTTGCATAGAGTTTGATTCACCTTAGGTGTTCCTTGTGTCGTGCTCTCCTGTGTTTTGAAGGCTTTATATGCATGGCTTTCATTCAATTGACAAAAAGGGTGGGATAGGCCCTTAAAACCCTGGCTTGCCTTGTGAAAAAAAATGAAGTCTCACATTGTTCCATTTGATATTACAATAAGTAATCACACAACTCACTTGATGCTTGGGATCGAAATTAATTTTATGATAGATGGAAGAATTATGTATTGTATTTTATTTGAAGGGATATAGATATGACAAAAAGACCAGGTTAATTAATGATCAGATGCCCATTGCAAATTCCTCAAATAATATTCTTGAGGCCACGTTTGAATGCATGGTTTTCTTGAGTCAATCAATCAAAATCACACAAATTATCAACTCCACTTGACGCTTGTCTTGATTTTATATGCACGATCTCTTGATTTTAGAAATATTTCACTTTGTATAGAAAAAAACATGAAAATTTCAATTGTAATTTTGAAGTTATCAATATGAGTTAAGCATTTTAAACTCTTACAAATTACATAAAGAGTACCACGAGACTGGTAATATTGTACAAACTACATATTACAAAAGAATTACTTATATAACAAAATTCTAATACTAAACTAAAATTATATCAGGTTAAAATGTACCGACGTTGAGATTGACCTAATAAAAAAAATATTTCGGTTATGAAAGAAATTTTGGTAATTAATAAAAGAAAAATATTCGGTGAAATTTTGACATTTTTCGAGAAATATTCCTTGATTTCAAGTTAGTCCTCTAAGGATTATTTATAGAAGATATTCAATGTATATGGACCACTACACTATAGTTTTGGCAATTTTTAAGAAGATTATTCGTGTTCCATATTTTAACCTTACTTCAATAATGAAGATGGTATGTCAATGAAACTGTTCAAAAAATATTGGAATTTCTAGAACTTAAGAAACAAAATGTTGCAATGCATGAAGTCTTTATAGCCTTTTGAAATGGAGGCAGAAGAGTTGTGATCGGGAAAGATAGGGTTTTGAGCACTAAACGACTAAAAGATAGGTTTGCAATGTAACATGTTTCTAGTAATAATTAAAAAAAATTAAAGCAAATAAAAAAAAGTGATTGTGGTGATGGTGATTGTAAATAATGGGTGATTGTGTAATATTCGTAGCGAAATGATGGTGGTTGTGGTTGATGAAATGTGGTGGTTGTGGTATAAATTCAATAACCATTTTTTTTAAAGTCAACTAAGCACCCAAATTTCGGAAATGACTAATATTTATATTCTATAAAGAATGCAGCCATTAGTAACGTTTTCCTATCTTAGATGAAGAAGAAAATTTAATAGGCGGGCGATCTGATGAATCTTTATCGACATTTATATAATGGAATCCTTGTCAGGGAATTTTATTTATAGAATGGGGTCTCAGAAATCTTGGAACAAAGTAACGACATTGAGCAATTCTAGATGTCGAGGGTTTGGGCGAGGGAGCCTCCCTCGCACGTGCATGAGTAAAAAAAAAAAAAAAAAAAAGAGGGAAATTGAAATTTGGGGCAAAGAAGAGGGAGGGAACAAAGCAGAGAAGAGAAAGTGGGTTGAAGAAGAGAACTCGATAGACCTCGCCACCCTCTCCCCATCATCGAGTCAACCGACCGAAGAAGGCGAAGAGAAGAAGCTTCGTCGTCCCTTCCCTCGCCGAAAAGCTCAGTCTCGAAGAAAAGCTCTCCCCAATTTCGATTTTGCTTTTGATTTTTGGCTCCATCTTCTCCCTCCCCATCGAAGAAGAAGCTTCATCCTCCCTCCCCATCGTCGACTCCACCGAGAGAAGCATCGTGAGAAGAAGCTTGGTTTTGGTTTTTGGCTCCATCGCATCCTCCCTCCCCATCGAAGAAGAAAACCGATTAGCAATTTCGAAGCTTCGTTTTGGTTTTTGGCTCCATCGCACGAAGAAACCAGAAAAGGTAAGTGCCTCTCTCATTCTTCTTCTTGATTTCTTCTTGTGGGGTTCTAGATCTAGATCTAGGGTTCCTGACAAACTTTTTTTTTTTTTTTTTTTTTTTGTATGTGGGTTTTTAGATCTAGGGTTTCAGGGGTTTTCTTGTTTTGCTGAAATGTTTTTGTATGTAAGAAGAAATCACATAGAAAGGGCAAGAAAATCTATAGGATATGTACTAAACTTGATCAAATTTTACTTGTTCACAACTGAAAGAGTCAAGTTAATGTTGCCATAATCTCATTAGGCACCAGTGCACCGCACTTGCTTGGTTCTATTAGTATAATGCGTAGAATAATTGTATTAATTTATGTCTTTGATTCAACAGCTGGTCAGTTGGAGAAACTAAAAATTGATCAATTGTAAGGTTTACTTGAGGAAATATGGCTTGAGGTTAACGGGTACCAAAAGGATTCTCATAGAGCGCATCCAAGAGCATCTCGGGTAATTCTAGACATTTGTAATACCTAGTCAATGCAGGAGTTATCATAGACTCTGCTTGCTTATTTGACTCCTTTTTTAATCAACTATGTTTTTTCAGGATCATAAATGGAGGTGGAGAAGAAAAATACCCAGTATCCAGCTTTGTGTTAAATTGCAAAGGTTGATCCAATGCGGGAAGAAATAGAACTACTTAAAGTTTAATTTAGATTTTTATTATTCCTTCTCTAATTGACAAAATTGTGTGCAGGGGATGCATGCACTGGTGATGTGGTTATGTTTGAACAGAACGTGTATGAAATGTAAGCTTTTACCCTGTTTCTTGAGAATTCATTACACCAGACATCTAGTACAGACTGACCCTTGGGTTTGTTTTTGTGTTTAGCTATATTTGAACAACTAATAGTACTATGACGACATTGTCGACATTTCACCATGTATGTGTTTGTATGTGCGTTGGTCAAGATATATCAAGTTGATCAATTTCATATATGACATTTGATTTCACTTGTTGAACAGTCAAGGAAAAGGTCCACAATAAGTTTCAGAAGATTTTGAGTACATTCTTCTTGGGCAATGCCAGGGTCCACCCTTGTCCACTAGATAGTAAATAGCCCAATTGTGAAACCATGGATAATGCATCAAAATGCAAACAAGATCCCGATATATCGCGTATAAGCCTCCTCTAAATCACAAAGATAATCTTCATTGTCAAGATTTTTCACAATATGTTCAAACATAACATGATATGGTTCGTTCTTGCTTTTCTTTTTTGTAGTTTACACTTTACATCCTGTGCATTCTTAAGCAATGTCAGTAAAATACTATAAATGAGAATAACTTGAACTTTTTAGTAACATTTACTTTGACACTTTACACTTTGACATTGCCCGGCATAACAATTTTCTTTTTCTTTTACGTTGACTTCTTACCATTATTATATTTTAATGTAAGAGAAACACAATTATTTTACTAAGTTGGGTAGATTCGCAATCGACTTTGGTTTCTGGATCTGGTTATATGTTTTTTCTTTGTTTGGCGCTTTTACAATTTCATTGCATGAATGTACTAAAATAAATTTCTATCTTAACAATGCTATACTTGTGTAGCCATGTATACTACATGAGTGGGGATGCATGGAAGGAAGGAGGCATTGATGCAACTGGTAAACAACTCTCTTCAACGTTGTGCACATGTAGTATTTAGTACTTGATGAAAATAACATGATAACATGGCAAATTATTTCCTTGAGCGCCAATGAGACAATGAAAATGATTGAAATGTTTGAAGCTTCCAAACTTTATAGAAGAAATGAATAGTGACGAAAAAGCTTCATTGTATTATATATTTGGGTGTGAATGTGTTTTTTGTTTCTGCAATATAGGAGCCTTAATGGTTTTGACGCTGAAGGTAATTTCATGTGCGATGAATTACCAAGACGGGTTATTGAAAGAAGAGGGTCTTCGCGAGGCTCAAAAGAAAAATTGGTTGCTTCGGTTGCCCTCATTGATTGAATATGTCGGTTCAGCGGTTGGACGGATTCTTCTCCACCAAAACCACGATGGGACCGTGCGGAAAATGTTGATGTTCTTGGAGTTGAGTTGGCTAAGAGTGCTGTCTAGCTGCCTCTAGTGTGGAACATACAAGTTAGCACTTGGCTGCGTCATTGTAAGTTTCTTTTGCACTTATTTCTGCAAAGATACCAGGACTGTGAACCTTGTTATTATCAAGTCATGGTCCTGATGGTACGGTAATACCTGGTAGTTTGGTGCGTAATGCTCAAGAAAAGTTAAGTCACCTTGATATATGGGATATATGACCTGCAGTGTAATCACGTCTGTTAGCTCATAGCCTTTTCAGGAATTTTGAGGGACCTTCCTCGCTGATTTTATTTCTTGCTGCAGTATTTGGGTTTTGAATTAATAATTTCAGCTGCAGTATTTGGGTTTTGAATGAATAATTTCAGCTGACAGAATGAATAATTTCAGCTGACAGTATTTGGGTTTGAATGAATAATTTCAGCTGACAGTATTTGGGCTCTGAATGAATAATTTCAGCTGCAGTGGGATGTAAATGATTTTATTTCAGCTGCAGTAATTGGGTTTTGATGAGCTGCAGTATCCTGGATTTAATTAGAAACTAGTCAATTTTCAATGATGAAAATGGACAGAGTTCTTATAGCAGTTGTTATATAAACTTTTTTCAGGGATCTCTCTTTCAATGATCTTCAAGGATCACTTCCTCCGATCATCACTGTGCTGATCCACCTGAAGAACATGTATGATTCATGCTTATTTTTCTTTCCTTTAAAAATTCTATTTTTTTCTGATAGTCTAAATTGCCGTATTCACTTTGCACTTATATACTCACAAAATAGTTCTACAGATTAACTTACCTGGAGTATACAAACTACAAAAGCAGAGCAGCCAAAGGATCAACTAGATTGGATGATGCATGAGTTCAGGGTACCTTCACTCACTGACTCGGCGCCACAATGGGATTTGATATATGGTGCTGTTTTGAACATGACAGTTTTATTGGTGCCAAGTTTTTTTTATGGCAATGTATAGGAGGGCCAAGTTTGGTATTTTTGGTGCAGTTTTTTTTTAACATAGCAGTTTTTTTGTTACACTGGCAATGTATTTTTGTTGCCAAGACTTTATGTCATGAAACTGTTGAACATAGCATTTTTTGTTTACATGTGGCCAGACAAGAAGAAACTATCATTAAATTATGAGAAAAATGTTACAATTAAGTAAAAAAAAATAATAAGGGAAAGGGATTGGACTGGGATAGAGTGCTGCAACAATATCCATCTCCCTTTTCCATCAACCCAAACAAAAAAGAAAACTATTGTCCAGCCTCATTCTTCTTTATGAGCTTTAGACTTGGCAGGCATACAAAATAATAAGGGAAAGGGATTGGACTGGGATAGAGTCCTGCCATCTGTAGATAACTGCCCAAACAAAAAAGAAAACAATCATCAACATGCTAAAAAATCTTCCGTGCAGACATACAAAATAGCAACGTGATATGCTCTGACCTTCTATATGTTCTTTCTTGCAGGTTATAGCCTTGTTGTGGAATCAACTCAAGCAATGAAGGAACAAACACCAATTCTGATATAGAAGACTAACAGAAGGAAGGATGATTTCAAGCAATGAATTGTGATAGAAGACAAACTGAAGTAATGAAGTTGAAGAAAGAAAGATTGTATTGTATTGATCAATTGGTATGGTAGATACAAAGAATGTAATAGTAAATTCGACATTGCAAATCTCCCTTGGAGCTATTCGAGAGGCTCCAACTCTCCTTGAGCAAATTGCTCAATGTACATTTTATTACAATAATGAATGAATCTCTGTTCTCCTAATGTCTTCTTATTTATAGACTAACTGAGCAACAAATCTGTTAATACTAACAGAGCACACTTAACAGAACTAACAGACATACATCATAACCTCTAACAGTCCCTTTGACATACTCTTTCCAGGATTCCTAGCACTAGCCTTCTAACAGACCTTCCAATATCAGCATCTGCTCCTCACATTATTCCAGCATCAGCATTCTAATATCAGCATCAGCATTCCAGTATCTAATATCAGCATCAGTGGAAAAGTACCTCTTGAACCTGCAATCATCAATGCTGATTGGACAAAGAAAATAATATACCCAGGATAAAGTCCCTGAAATGGGCGAAACCACATAGGAAAGAAGTCAGAAATGATGAAGAAATGTGTTTCCAGAAACATGTCAATACCTTCCTCCTGCCATAGAAAATCACATGGAAGGCCCTGTTTGGTTCACAGAAACTATACTGCAAATGCAAATAATTTCCCTAAAAATGTATTTCCGGGGGGGGCTTGGCAATTAGTAGCATTTTCCATTGAAAACCCGTTTTCCAAAATCTTCCATTTTAGTTAAGAATTTCAGCAAACTGAATTCAGTTAGGAGTACTGAAAACAATTTACCAAAAGTTGATGATAGTCGTTGTTGTGGTGGTGGTGGTTATTGATGGTGGTAACTGTGGCTGTGATGATTGTGATGGTCGTTATGACAATAAAGGTGATGGTGAGAGAGTATTATTTTTCACTAGACTCAAAATTGTTACCAAGCAAGCCTTAGAAATAACTTTGCATGGGAAATGTGTTCATATATCACAAAGATGTGAGAGAATGAACGGTGCATGTAAACAGAAAATAATGCGATTAACAGCAATCTTGATAAGTCTTCTTGTGAATTCATAACATGACTCTACATAATTGACAAAGTTGTCCAGAAGACCAAACTTTGGCATGGGACTCGAACAATAAATGATGAATAACTAGCACACAATATGATCAAATGGAAAGAAGATTTCAGACAACATAAAGTGACCATACTCACATGCCAAACAACGCTAATGGTCTGTGTAGCCAGCAACTGAAAGAAACCAGCCTTCTTCCCCTTCTGAACCAGTCTCTCGTAAACATCTAAAAAAGCAGTACGTGTTAGATTGAATGGTGAAAAAATAACATGTCAGGCAGGACACAAGAGTTGGTACATGCATTTACATTCAGTGAATGTACATGGGCACACAAGGGTGTGGCTGCATATATCAAGGTGACTTAATTTCTCTTGAAGCAT
>QNQO01006159.1:0-18031 GCA_003290165.1 Berberis thunbergii
TAATGAAATCAAGCTAGCTAAAAGTGTGCTTGTTTCAGCCTTATCGTTTTTAGCAAAACGCTTTTCAAGTTCAGTAAGGAACTCACTGGCATTGGTCACCCCTGCGGATTTGCACCCCTAAAGGCTTCTGGAATACCTCGCTTTATGAGCATGAGACTCATGCGATTGGAGCGTTCCCACTTCTCGAAGTATTTCCTGGCATCAGGAGTACTTACATCTGTAAGAGGAGCGGGTTGCTCAATCCTTAAGGCAAGATCCAGATCCATACATCCAAGAACGATTAACACGTTCTCTTTCCAGTCCTTGAAGTTTGTCCATTAAGCATGGGAATATTATTTACACCAGCAGATATACTAGTAGCAGACATATTAGCTGTACAGAGAATAAATTACATAAATAACATATTCACGTCATTATTCAATTGCATAAACTTTTAAATTCATACAATAGGTAAATAAAAAACCCACATTAAGATACCTAACACAGGATTGTTATTTAGTCTTTGGACAGAAATATCATCTGTAAGTGGTACTCTTCGTACAAAATGAAACCGCCTAATATTATGCCTTTATTTGGACTGACATAATAAAAGCATGGTAAAGTAAACTTTATCACATATTTAAGACTAGGGACTATCCGGTCAAAACAATCTTCCTTTGGGCCGATTGTTTCACATGGAAGTAGCATGCTCACTTATTTAAAATCAACCAATATTTTCTAATAGTGGTTGCTTTGGCAACATATTAGTTAAATGATGTAAATTTTAAATAAGGAACACAATAGTGATACATGAAACCAAAATTATATTCTATATATAAATAAAATATAGCCATTAATACAATTAAAAACTGGGTCTAAATAAATATATACCCACAATTACATAGGTCCCATATAAATTAAAACAATAGTACCACATCAACAGGCCCAATAGTCAAAGTAAAAAGGTACTAACAGGCCCAATTATTAATAACAGCAACAGGCCCAATAGGTGAACAATCACCAAGCCCGTGAACAGTCAACTATACAAGCCCAACATTCGCCAGGCCCAACAGTGAATAGTTGCGGTCAATGGTGAACAGTCGCGGTCAATGTGAACAGTAACGGTCAATGTGAACAGTATTTTTTAAAAAATTGCATAATCGTAGATACTGTTCACTGTAACAGTGAAATCGTTTTTCACTATTCACTGTTCGCCGTTTACTATTCACTGTAACACGTATCACTGTTCACCGTAACGTTGTCACTGTTCACGAAATAGCAAACCCTGTTCACGAAATCATAAACACTGTTCACTATAACAGTAAAACCGGATTTTTTTTTTTTTTTTTTTAATACATCTATTTTACCTGATCCAAATTGTAATCTATTTCAATAGGAAATACAATTACACTCACAATGAAACAGTGAATACAATTGTCATGATACATATCACTGTAGGTCCAGATCATGCTATATCAATCACTATATTAATACATAATCCATAATCACTGTATTCATGCTATTCATATGAATCTATAATCATGTCTTTATAATCATGTCCAAATACATAAACTATATGAATCTATAATCATAAATAACATATAGTATTCAATTGCCTTGATATTATCATGATGTATATAATTATCCCAGACTGTTGGAATTTTGGATTATATCACTGTAACTGAAACGAAATATCACTGTATGTTTTCCTTTATAATTGTCAAACATGGATCAACAGAGTTGGCCTCTGATGACCGGAATGTGGTTTGTATAAAATCATTACGGTTACAGACTCTAGTTGATTCAATGGAAATAAGAAGCAACAGAAACATTACCGGATCCGATCCAGGAGCGATTTCCCCGTTGATTGTGATGAGTTTGGAATTGTTTGGATCTTCCGATTGATTCAAGCGTTTTCCCTTAGATCTCTGTTGAGAGGATACAGAGAAATAATTCCAAAGTTTTGTTCTTTCTACGCATACGCTCAATCGGGGACCCATCCTATTTATAATGTCCATAAGTCACAACCCTTCAAATTACGGGCTGTGAATTTCCAATTCCTGCCCCTCATTGAATTAGAAATTACATCCTTGATTTACGACCATGTTATTTATTAATGACCTTATAGTCCAATACCCTATTAGATCACATATTTAAATGGACTAGCACTTTAAGATAGCATACGACGTGTATAGGTTGACATATGCTGTGGCCCTCTATCATGGATTTGTCCACACATACATGAAATCTCTTACAGTCAGGAAAAGGATTCACCCAATCCCATTTGTATTGGAGGCAGGTCCCAGGTTGGGATGAGGCAGATACCATGTCCAATTTCACACGAAATCCATTAGATATGGATTATGTGGATTCTTTGCGATTCGGGTTGCCTGCACTTAAAATGAAGGATTGAAACTGCTGGTCTTGTCTACTTGATTAAAAACACAATGTTTTTATCCAGGCAAAATCATGCGAAGTGTGAGAGAGTGGTGTCAACAAGATGGAATTGAAGAGATACGTGGCGTTAAATTTCCACCACTCAAACTTAATTGTGCTTTTGGAAGATGTCTACTACCCATGCTTGCTAGGCATGACAAGACTAGATGAACTGTGGTACAAGGTGGGAACTAACTTACTACTTAATTAAAGCATATAACGGGAATTCTAAATGTCGAGGGAAAGGGCGAGGAAAACAGCCGAGGTAAAAGAGGTGGCGGGGGGTGAACCGTTCACCCCCTCGAGATGCGCGCACGGCACACATCTCGAGGGGGTTGAACGGTTCACCCCCCGCCACCTCCTTTACCTCGCTGTTTTTCCTCGCCCTTTCCCTCGACGCATAGCAAAGCTCAGCATATAATAGCAGAAGTAAGCCCATTGGTAACGGTTGAAGAACAAACCATGTCCAGGAGTGAAAAAAAAGGGCAGAAAAGGATATTTTTGCAATTTTCTAATTCAATGTTAGATGTCACATTACATATGCACCTACCGCGTGTACATGCATATATTAACAGTCTGACAAACAATTAATAAGGCTGCAAGAAGAATTACATGCAACAGGATGCATTACAAGGAAAATAAATGCTCAAGAAAGCCTAACTGACAGAGGAAGAAAGTCAGCAACATGTAAAGTTTCAGTTAAAACAAGAAAACCGTCTTCATCAGCTTAGGCTAACTAAGCTTGTCCGGTTGGGAGGGGTTATGTATGTTTGAGGGGTGAGAACCCATGTCTGCTAGTGTTGTGCATTGTCGGACAACATTTACCTTAAAACAAACAGTGATCTGTAAGTACGGTCCGTGACGTCAAGCTACTTTGAATTTGTGCTCGGACTAGCATTAGTTAGAATAATTTTGAGTGGTGGGGCAGAGTGGATCGAGCCTTTTGGGCCCGTAAAGGCAAGATTTAGGGTTTCCTGTACGCGTTAAACTACGTGTAATAATCACGCCGACCCGGATCACGGCAAGGTGACAGCTGTCCTATGGCGTAGGCCTTATGGGCAAACGGTTCGAGTGCCAAGTACTACCCCCCTGAATTGATGGGGAGTTGCCTGGCAAACGCCAATTAATTGAACGAACCGTGGTCCTAGCGCACTTTTCCTGTGGGAACCGTCGTTTCTTTCCATTTTCCACACGGTAATCTATGCTTACGTAGTTAATGCAGAAGGGCACGTTTGGTGAACCATTACGCCTATATAATGGTGTTCTGCAATCGTTGTAGTCAATCTGCTAAAATCTCCGTAATTTCTTCTCATATTGCTGATAAGTAGTACGGGTTTTCTACCAAGGGAGATGCCTTGGTTGTTACTTCGTGCCGATTGCATCCGTGTGTGTGTGGATCCCGCTGCTAACTAATGGGTTGGTCGAAGTGTTTAGGCAGATGTGTGACGCTTTCAGGGTGTGGTATCTCTCAGTCACTCACCTGGCATCATTCTATGGGAAAAGTGGCTTTCGCTTGGTAGCACTGGGAGACCTTGTCGACGTGGCCGCTTGTGGCCATCCTCATCTACTTTCTTCCATCCCCCTTCTAGAGGCCAAAAACCATTTGAGGAAGCCTTTAAGGTGATGTAATGTTTCTTGAGGAAATCAGTTGTGCCGTTGTAAGGTCTACAACGCCGATGTACGGGTACTTTCTGGGGTAATTCGAACAAGCCATTTGGCCGCTCAGTCCTCTCAATTCCCCCTGACACTTTGTCTTTAATCTTGGGAAAGGTTTGAGCGAAGTCCGATTTGCATGTGTTTCCTATCACTTGCAAATAGCTATGCATGTCCTCTTCAGACACATTTATGTAGTTATATCGTCTAAGCGAGTTTTTACTTCATGTCGCACGTACTCAGATGCTTGTAAGTATGTAGTCTTTTGTATCCGCCTTAGGGCACTTGTTGTTAGATCTTTCCAATAATCAATAGAGTTTGTTTATGTAATTTCTTCCTTTATTTCTTAAATGATTTGCAAATCACATGTCTTTAAGAACTAAAACTCTACATTGACTATGGAAAGGGGAAATAAACAACTGAAAGCAGACTAACTATTGAGCGAGAAGAATTGATCAATGGCCTTGAAGTGAAATCAGGTTACTGAAGAGTAAAACCTTGTAAAGGGGTCAATATCTGTACCGACGGATCGTCTGGGGGATATATTCTCGTTGCCTTGGCCTCTTCGTTTCGTTGGACAGAAGAGCAGACGTCTCCCGCACTGTTTGAAGGTGATGCCCCCCACTGTTGCTTGGCCTGACACTGTTCAGGCTACTTCACGGTATGTAGGCTGGATCTTGGTTTAACGTCACCAACCCGACATATATTCTTCCTAAAAAATTGATGTACCATAAAATGATGAGGAAGAATATAGCGAACACTCACCTAATCCTAGACACTCAGTCCACGATGTTGACTATATCATCATAGCAACAACCGAAAAAGTTGAGGATTCCGTCAACATAATGTAGCACCCACATGCAGCACAACAGAAACTAACACACCCCTAAAACGACGAAGATGCTATGCAAATTACTAGAGAAAATGCAAACAAACCCGCGGTCATAAAGAGTCATAGGGATCTGAAGCAGAAAGTTATCACCAACGAGAGATATCAGCAAATGATCTTTCCTACTCCTAAAAATGGACATCCTATGTCTGGTGTCAACCAGGAAGATTGAATGTGTTGCACAATAGGATGGTCAAAACTAAAATCATCCCTTAAAACACAATAGATCCACATAGGTAGCGTCAGTCAATATTAAAGGGATAGAAAGAGGTATGTCTATAGATATATCAGGTGTACAGGCGCATCAATAACAAAATAAATTGCACAAAGATGATGAGCTAGATAACCCAACAACACCCCAAACCTGGAATCAACACTATCTATGGGATGTATTCTCTCCAACGAATATTGAGAATCAGACTTCATGTAGGCAGTCACTAGGAGGAAATATGTCAATGGGATCATCATGAAAAGGTGGGAAAGGGAATGGGTCAGAAAACCCAATAGTATCAGCAGAAGGGTTCAGTTTTGACTCACTGAGTGGAAGGAGTTCCACTTTAGGTTTCCATGTATAACTGATATACACATAATTATTACAAATTATAACCCTTAATTTATATATGTTAGTGCTTCAATTAATATATTTATTATAATTATTTCATTTTCATGTTTTTGTAGGAATTTGCGCGTAAACGATAAAATCGCATTAAGGCGACAATTTGAGGAAATGATTAATTTGTTGATTCTAGCTGTAACGACCCGATCCGCACAGTAAGATATTGTCGCTTTGGGCCCAAAGCGGACAATATCTTACTGTGCGGATCGGGTAGTTACAGAATGGTATTAGAGCCATGACCCAGCCGGAAGTGTGCCACGTGGAGGTGGACCCCTCTGGGCAACGTGACGTTGTGCCTGTGGTGGGCCAACGAGGACGTTGGGCCTTAAGGAGGGTGGACTGTGAGACCCTTTGTGTGGGCGGACCTGAGGGGGAGGGTTGAGCCCAATAGGCCCAACAGGCCTGTGGATCCCAAGAGGGGTTGGGCTAACTACCAAGGGGGATCATAGTCCCACATCGCCTGGGTGCGGGGAATGGTTATGTGCTATATATGTGCGAGGTTGGTTCCCCCATAGTAAGAGGCCTTTTAAAGCCGTGCGGGCCGGTTGGGTCCAAAGCGGACAATATCTTACTGTGCGGATCGGGTCGTTACACTAGCGGTGGTACAAAAAAGTGGTTCACAAATCTAAGCCTAACCCAAATAAGCATAGGTCCACTTACTTTAATCAAGCCCAAGCCCAGAAAGCTAGAATCCTAAGCCCAGTCTAACAAGGAAATAGGGAAACCCTATTTAGGTTTCTCTCTTCCCTTCTCTTTGGGCACTCTGTCTCTTCCACGTTTTTCTGCTCTCCTTCTCTTTTCCAGCCACCATCACCACCTCCACCGAGGCAGAGCCCTGTGTCTCTCGCCACTAACCAACCACCACCTCGCCATCGTCGCTAACCACCGTGTCATGCCCCTGTTTCACGCTACAAACCTCACCTCGCCACCGAAACAGACCACCATCTTCTCCGTCCAGAACACAGCCGCCACCACCATCTCTTTCCCTCTATCACAGCCACCATCACCCATCCAAACCACCACCACCACCGGGCGCACAACACTGCCGCGAAACAGGGAGTACCTCCCTATTTCCCTGTTCGCCGCCCCATTTTCACTCTTTCCATCCCTCTCCCTGTTCCATGTCACTCCACCACCACCGCGACCGAGTCACCTCCCTGTTTTAGAGCCACCACCACCGCGACAGGGCACCTCCCTGTTCGCTCCCTGTTCCTCGTCCTCCTTCGGGTTTTTGGTTGTTATCCCACTGTTCACTCACCTTCTCTTTGTTCTTGTAGGTGCCGGAGACGTTCGGAGGACGAAGAAGCTCGCGAGGTGTGAAGAACAGCAGTGGAGCAGGCGCTGTCGTGCTGGGAACGAAGACGCAGGAGAGTCGCGGAATTCGGCGGGAGAAAACTGTTTTTCAAAACTGTTTTCTATTGACACCCCCAGTTCTGCTGAGTACCACCACAGTGCAGCTGCTGAGATTTCTCGGGACTTGCGATTTTCTCGGGATATGTGCGCGTACAGGAAGTGATGGATTCCTCATCCACTTATGCTGTGACCACCACCACCATGAGTCACTAAACCCCACGCAAGGTGAAGAGGTGAACTCCTAGATGTAACGCACTAAGTTAGCATTTGAATTCGCTACATGATGTTTAATGATTCTCACTTTTATTTAATATAGAAATTTATGTTATTTCAGTGACAAGGATATCATATGATTTCTTCGTAGATTTTTATTATTCGGAGATTATCTTTTCTTCTCCATATAAACTTAGTCACGTTTTCTTATGTGTGGAATATTTAAGAATTAATGACTTGTAGTAGTTCACTATGTAATCGGTCATTATTACGGTATTGTCTCCGGATATATCGTAAGTTTAGGATATCCATATGACCAACCTTTGTGTTTTCTAGAAAAAGTGAAATCTGAAATTCATTTACCATTAGGGTATATTAATGCATAAAAGATTATTTTTCCGATTACGTCGTTTGGGATGTGAAACACGTAGTAGCGAATCAATACTAGTTGGCGCGTGAAGTCTAGGAGGGATTCTTGGAACCTTGTGATTTTTCCAAACCTAATTTTCATTAAATTAAATTCAATTTCGTATTTTAATTTTGTTAGAATTTCTTAACTTTAGTTTCACATAGTTTGTCTTCCTTAACCTTGTTTTGTAGATCGTTTTTCCTCGTGGGATCGACACCCCAATCTTTACTGCAATTGACCGTGTGTACTGTTTGGGCGTAATCAATTTTGGCGCCGTTGCCGGGGAACAAGCGTCATTCTACAAGGAAGGTTTTGGGTATATCTTTCTTGCTCATTTTCATTTTATTTTATTTTATTCTATTTTTAGGTTTTAGGTCCAGTTTAATTTTTAATTTTATTTTATTTCTAAAAAAAATTAATTTTAAAAATATTAAAAAATTTAAATTAAAAAAAAAACATTGTGGGAGTGAGTTGGATTAGAGACGACTTAGGGAGACTAATTAGGATCCCCAATTTAGAACACCCACCAAATTCACATTGAGGCCAAGTTAAGTTCTATTTCTAATTCTAACACCATGATAATCACGAAGATGACCATGTCGGTCCCTAAAGGACTATCTCAACCCCACGCGCACTGCTACTCCATCATGTATCATGTTTGCACCAAGTACACCAAAGTTAGATTTTAAGCCCGGTATGATACAATTATTACCTACTTTTCATGGCATAGAGAGTGAAAATCCTTATGTTCACATTAGGAAATTTGATGAAGTTGTGGCCACTTTCCATAACAAAGTTGAGGTTGTAGACTCGGTTAGACTAAGGTTCTTTCTTTTTCCCTTAAGGAAAAAGCGAAGAGTTGGCTATACTCTTTGCGACCAAGGTCTATAGGTTCGTGGGAGGAGATGACCCAAGCATTTTTAATAAATACTTTTCTCACCACAAAAGCAACGGTCTAAAGAGACAGATTTCTACCTTCACCCAAAAGGAATAGCGAGACATTATATCAAGTATGGGAGAGGTTCAAGGATCTCTTGAATACATGTCCACACCATGGGTATGAGAGTTGGCGCTTAGTCAGTTATTTATGAGGGCTCACCAGTAGAGAACGTCAGTTCGTTGAGATGATGTGTAATGGAGAGTTTTTGCAAAAAGACCCTACGATGCCATTGGAGTACCTGATGACTTAGCTGAAAAGGCCCACACTTGACTGGTCCAAGTGCTACTGGAGCATGGATAGAACACGCCCAGCTGGAGTTTACCAACTTAGGGAAGAGGATAGCCTTAAAGCCCAACTTGATAGAGTAACTAGGGAGTTAGAGGCACTTAAGACCAACGCCCACACATACTGTTGCCAGAGTTGAGCTACAGGACGCTGTTTTATATGCGGGGAGTTGAACACTTCGCACAGGATTGCCCAACCTTCACTGAGATGAGAGGGGTTTATAAGGAACAATGTAACGCCTTAGGGATGTACAAGAAGCCTTACTCACCATTCTCTAACACTTACAATTCTGGCTGGAGAGATCACCCTAACTTCGGCTGGAGGTCTGAGTCAGACCAACCTACACACTCACAGGCACAACCACCTAGGACATACCCTGCACCTCCATACAATGCACAATCTAACAGAAGTTCCTTATCAAGACACATTACATGCATTTATAGAGGCACACAGGTAAACTAATCAAAAATTTGAGGTTGCATTGACACAGTTGACAGAGGAGAACAAGGAGATCAAAAGCCAAATAACCAAGCTGACAAGTTCATTAACAGTACAAGCCGGGGCCAATTTCAGTCACCAGCCTCAAGCAAATCCGAAGGGCCAACTTATGGCACAAAACCTCTACTTCAGACTCTCAGAGATGTCAAAGAGGTTAATGCCATCGCTACTCGAGTGGTAAAGATTTTAGATGGGTCAAGCTCGTCCACACTATAAGCACCTCCCCAATGCAAAGGAAATCATTCCTGAGGATGAGCCAACAAGAAACATTCCAGTATCAGTTCCTTTTCCTCAAGCACTACGACCTACTGGAAATAAATCGAAAATGCATGGTGAGATTCTAGAACACTTGAACAGGTTAAAATTAACTTACCTTTGCTGCATTGATAAACAGGCAACTTATGCGAGGATCATCAAGGATCTATGCACTATCAAGAGGAAACATCATGTCAAGAAGACTGCCTTCTTGACAAACAAGTAATCGCGGTGATTGAGCAGAGGACACCACCCAAGTACAAAGATCCAGGGTGTCTACAGTCACCTGCCAGATTGGGACTCATGAATTCGGCCAAGCTTGTGATTTAGGGCAAGTATAAATCTGATGTCATATTCTATTTACTTGCAACTGGGTCTAGGAGAGATTAACCCACATCTGTGGTCTACAATTGGCCGATAGATCGGTTAAAGAAGCCAAGAGGAATAGTTGAGGATGTCTGCTTCAGATTGATAAGTTTTACTATCCCGTCGACTTTTTATTTAGATACTCATTCTGCGGTTAATATGGAGTCTACAGTTCCGATTATTTTAGGTAGCCTTTCTTGCCACAGGCTAACACTCTTATCAATTGCAGGAACGGTCTAATGAAGTTGTTTTTTGGGAACATTGATCTTGGAGGTCAACATATTCAATATTAGCAAGCAACCACGGATGATGATGATGAGTGTCATCATACCTACATTGATAGACCACGCTGATATCAGATGGACGCGCTCCTGAGCGCAGAGTCTGAAACTTCGAGTACCTCCTTTCTAGTCTGATTTTGAGAATCTCACTTTATCCTGACAATGCTTTTGATATTTCTGTGTTTCAGGTTAAAGGATAAAGGAGGGCGACAATGCAACCATGCTTTGAGGAGTTGCCAAAGGACAGACAGAAACCAACAACCATCACCGTGGAAACTCTGACAGTTACCTAGCTCCACGCTGAGGGACTTAACATGCATTCCTCGGACCAGGTGAACTTCCCTGTTATTATTTCTTCCGTGCTTGATAGCTCACAAAAAGAAGAATTGAATTATGTTACGTGAAAACTATCCAATAACTGATGTGAAAATTATCCAATCTTCTGATTTGGAACCAGACTTAGGATGTTTCATTTTAGGGGAAATGGAGGATCCTTTGTTGCATATCACTACTTGTGACCCATTCATGTTTAAGATCCCACTGACTTCCAAGGAATGCGAGTTTCTTTACCATTTTTATATGAGTTTAGATGGTGTCCTTGCAACTTTTGGGATGTGCTAGTATATCTTGTGTCGCATGTGGTTGCTATTTTTGAGTGGACTAATCCTCAACTTTTCAGGTTGTTGGTATACGATTGTTTAATCCTTTTGACTCGTTTATATCATAGACTAGGTTTGGAGGTGAATGTTCCCTATGTTCTTCCTCGTCACTTCATGGTATATCTTTCATGAGGGAAATATATGTCGGGCTGAAGACGTTAAACCAAGCGCTAAGAGGCAGCCTAGCCTTAGTTGTGTGTCTTTGCTGTTATAGTTTGGATTGATTTGTGAGTACCCTATTTAGTTGTGTTTCACTCATACTCGTTAGCTCATAACAGTTTTGACTTACAACTTGCCTTTTTTTGTTTTCTTTGTTAATGTCGAGTCTGCATTTTATCGATTTCTAATGAAAACTCCATACTTCTTATGTTTCTGAGCGTTTATTGGTGGAAGATTTCATCGAAATTGGTAAAAAGCTTCACCATGGTAATATCACTATAACCCTCCTATTTTATTTTGCCTTGATTTGTCATGATTATTATTTTCTACATTGAGGACAATGTTTGGTTTAGGTTTGGGAGTGTGATTTATTAGATTTTTTATGCAATTTTCAAATATCTTTGAGTTTAAAACGTATTTTACAATTAAACCAAGTCATTTTTGTGTTCTACTCAATCTCCATTGAATACTTAGATGATTATGGTAATTGTGTAAAATCTTCTTGAAAATGCATTTGAAATCCGAACTCTTGGTGAATAAAAATAAAAAATAAAAAAAAAGAGGTTTTGAGTTCTTTTCAATTTTAGAGAATAATTTTGTTGTTTTAATTTTGAGAAAACACATACTAACACGTTACATAGTTATATTAGTGGAAAACATGGTATTTGATATTATCCTTATGTTAGATGTATTTCGTGAGACTTTTCAACTCGACTTTTCGCGCACTATAAGCCAAGTCAACATGATTTGAAGTTGAATAGTGAGGTATTGAACTAGAAAACCTTAGAATAATAGTGGAGACTTAACCCTTGTGAGTTTTGAGCCATTCTTTATTTCTTGAGGGTTATTAATTACATTCTGATTTTTCTTGAGTCCGCATTATTTCGTTGATGATCTCATTATTCTTGATTTTTTATTAATTACTTTAAGAATGACATAAAAATTGAATCTTTACACTAGAACTTCTTGCTTTATTTAGTTGAGATGTCCTAGTACTAACTAGAATTTATGAAGTGATATAGGCATTTCTTTCTTTAAACCATTTTTAGCCTTTTAGCCTATCCAATAATAAATATCCATTTGCAGCCCTTTGAGCCTTTAGATAGCCTTTTCTTTGTTATCCCCATTTCCAATACCTACTCCAACCAAGGAGTAATACCTTTATTATTTTATCCTTACTCCAATTTTCTAAGAATGTATACGGTGAGATATATTTATGGAACGGGCAAAAAAAAAAAAAAAGATATTTCATGCACCCTCTAAGTAAAAGTGTTGGATTGTATCAATGGGGAAAAGCATGTTAAAAAAAAATTGCGATTGAAGAAGAAAATAATGAAGAAAAAGTTAATGGTGTACAACATTGATTTGTTCTTCAATGCCCTATGTTTTATTCAAGGGTGTATCCATTCTCAGGAAATCTTTGTATCCTTTTGTCCCTTATTGTTTGCCATAATCCAAGCCCCAATACAACCTAGTAAAGACCTAATTGATCTTAAGTGAAAGTTAGCTTAATTGATGTGGAGATTGAATAGGCAAGAACTATGGTGTTTGATTCAACATATCAAAAGTAATCAATATTCCGGTCCATGAGATCATATTCATTTCACTCTTTGAAAATTCCGTTTTTCATGATAATTATATGTGAGACGTTTGCATTTTCCATAGTATATTCTTTTCCTCACATATAAACTGAGTGCCCAATCTCTGAGCGTTTCATTTCTGAGCGACATGAGAGAATTGTAGTCGAAACGTCTTTTCTAAAGGTTATCTTGTCACATCTTTACTATGAGATGAAGAGTTATGTTGATAAGGCTCCTCACACACACACTTGAGTTGAGAATGATTATGAAATTCATTTAACCTTTAGATACTGTTAAATTATTGTACTCTATTGATATACTTTTGTGACATTATTAGTTTGTTGTTTTTTTGAATTATAAGCAATCAAAAAATACTATAAGGGAAATAAAAGGGAATGTTCATATGTTTTGCATTATGTTTTTAGAAAATAGATTTTGTTTTATTGAGTCAGTAATGTTTGGGGTAACATTTCTGGAAACCCTCACGAGGCTATAACTCGCCCTCTAGAGGTAATCTAGAGGTTTAAAGCCTTGTTGTACGTTAAGGTAAGTGCAACCGTGATTCCTACGAAAGTGAGTTAGAATTTTATTTTGATTTTGTTTTGCTCGAGGACTAGCAAAATATAAGTTTGGGGGTATTTGATATACACATAATTATTACAAATTATAACCCTTAATTTATATGTGTTAGTACTTCAATTAATATATTTTATTATAATTATTTCATTTTCATGTTTTTGTAGGAATTTGCGCTTGAACGATAAAATCGCATTAAGGCGACAATTTAAGGAAATGATTAATTTGTTGATTCTATCGGTGGTACAAAAGAATGGTTCACACATCTAAGCCTAACCCAAATAAGCATAGGTACACTTACTTTAATCAAGCCCAAGCCCAGAAAGCTAGAATCTTAAGCCCAGCCTAACAAGGAAATAGGGGAACCCTATTTAGGTTTCTCTCTTCCCTTCTCTTTGGGCACTCTGTCTCTTCCACGTTTTTCTGCTCTCCTTCTCTTTTCCATCCACCATCACCACCTCCACCGAGGCAGAGCCCTGAGTCTCTCGCCACTAACCAACCACCACCGTCACGCCCCTGTTTCACGCTACAAACCTCACCTCGCCACCGAAACAGACCACCATCTTCTCTGTCCAGAACACAACCGCCACCACCATCTCTCTCTCTCTCACAACAACCATCACCGATCCAAACCACCACCACACCGCGCGCGCAGCACTGCCACAAAACAGGGAGTAACTCCCTGTTTCGCCGCCCCGTTTTCACTCTTTCCATCCCTCTCCCAGTTCCATCTCACTCTACCACCACCGCGACCGAGTCACCTCCCTGTTTTAGAGCCACCACCACCGCGACAGGGCACCTCCCTGTTTCGCTCCCTGTTCTACGTCCTCCTTTGGGTTTTTGGTTGTTATCCCACTGTTCACTCACCTTTTCTCTGTTCTTGCAGGTGCCGGAGACGTTCGGAGGACGAAGAAGCTCGCGAGGAGCGGAGAACAGCGGCGGAGCAGGCGCTGTCGCGCTGGGAACGAAGACACAGGAGAGTCGCAAAATTCGGCGGGAGAAAACTATTTTCTATTGACACCCCCGGTTCTGCTGAGTACCACCTCGGTTCTGCTGAGTGCAGCTGTTGAGATTTCTCGAGACTTGCAATTTTCTCGAGATTCATGCACATACAAGAAGTGATGGATTCCTCCTCCACTGATGTTGTGACCGCCACCACCATGAATCACTAAACCCCACGCAAGGTGAAGAAGTGAACTCCTAGATGTAACGCACTAAATTAGCATTTGATTCGCTTTAAGTTTTCACGATGAATAATATTTTAATGATTCTCACTTTTATTTAATATAGAAATTTATGTTATTTCAGTGACAAGGATATCATAGATTTCTTTGTAGATTTTTAATATTCCGGTGATTATCTTTTCTTCTCCATATAAACTTCGTCACGCTTTTCTTATGTGTGGAATGCTTAAGAATTAATTGATTCCGGTAGGTTAGTTATATGTGATCGTCATTTATTACGGTATTGTCTCCAGATATATCGTAAGTTTAGGATATCACATATGACCAACCTTTGTGTTTTCTAGAAAAAGTGAAATCTGAAATTCATTTACATTAGGGTATATTAATGCATAAAAGATTATTTTATCAAGAGCGATGAAGTCCACTGAAAAATAAAAATTTTCAACCTTAATGATTACATCCTCTATAACACCGCGGGAATTCTAATTGACCTATCTGTCAATTGCAGTGTTACTTTAGTCGGTTTAGCCCACTGAGACCTAATTGCTCATAAACAAAATATGGCAAGAAATTAACACTCACCCCCAAATCCAACAATGCCTTGTCAATCATATGATCACCAATAACACAAGAAAGTGTCTCAAAGAATTCCATATTTCATTGATGCTCATTTTCATTAGTGACCCACCACTAGTGGCATCAATCATACGACGGTTTTGAAGAGTTAAACTGTCTTGGAAGTATTGAACTAGTCGCCACTTCTCAAATCCGTGATGGGAACACCTGATAATGAGTTCATTGAACATTTCCCAGCATTCATAGAAATGTTCGCCCTCTTTTTGTTGAACATTAGTAAATCTCGTGCGGAGGGCATTTCATTTTATGAATGGGTAAGTACTTTGTCAAGAACTTTCTTGACAACGCATCCCATGATGTGATGAATCTTGTCCCTAATACATTTAACCATGATTTCACCTTATCTTTCAAAGACAATGAAAACAACCTAAGATGGACCAAATCGTCAGAAAAGTTCTGGTACTTCAGAGTAGCGCAGATGTCAAGAAACTCTTTGACCTGAAGATAAGGGTCTTCTTTCTCAAAACCATAAAATAAGGCAGTGGATGTTAATGATAAGGTTTGAGTTCGAAACTGTTTGCATTGTCTCAGGTAAGACAATGCAAGACGGAACACTATTAGGAAGAGGGGCGAAGTAATTCTTAAAGACCTTCCCCTTAGCCATCTCAGTGGACAAAAATGATGAACCTAAATAGGTAATTGGGACTTCAAATACTCCTTGAAGTCTTGTTGGACAAGCCTACTCTTAGAATCACGCACCCAGGTATGCATAAAGTACTGGATATCGAAGGTTCAAAGTCAACACTCCTAAACAGGCTTCAATTTTTTTATTTAATTTTTTTAATTAATTTTTTATTTTTTAAAATGCAAGCCTAACCACTATATGAAGATGACCTAACTCTAAAAAAAATAAAAACAACGAAACCCTAAATGATGCACAAACAAAATGAATGGCAGACGACCCTAGAGCTTTTCTATGCTAATGCAGGGCTGAAATTCAATTCTACTTTAATGTGGGAGAGGCACGGTAATTTCCTATCAATCCACCACTACAGAGTTGCTCCTACCTCTTTTTCCACTATCTAGCTCAAAGTGAAACGCCTCTTCTTCACTCGACCACTTTAAGCTATCAAACGTCCAAAGAGGGTCCTATGAGCATCACACATGTCCTAGATATTATCTTGCTACAAATTTTAAATAGTGAAGGTCTAGGTTCCTAACCTAAAATAGATGATGATTAACCTATCCGCGAGAGGGCACAAAAGTTTCAACTCAATCCTGCCATTAATTCAAATTTGCATTCAATACTCCTAGAACAAGCTAAACACAAGTGATCACACAGAAATGCGTGCAGATGCGATGGGTATAAGTTACCTCCGACGTGAACCTCTTTCGGGTTACTTGTGACGCCGGGTAGAAGTCGATTTCTGAGAGTTTCCTCGCGAATCACAATATTTTCACTTCGTTCCCACTTGAGCTCTTATGTTGTGACCGCCTGCAAAATAAATGCAAAAATAATTCAAACTCAAGCAAATAAAACAAATAAGTAAGTGACTCGAAACATTGTTCCTAAAAGAAAATTAAACCTAATTTATAAACTAGCAAAACAACCCTAGATTTCGATTGTATCGTTACAATTGCCGGCAACGACGCCAAAAACTTGATGAAGATTTTATTAACTTTAAATTAATAAGCTAATAACCCCTACTTGTAATACCGCAAGTGCATGGCTGTCTAACTAGTAGACAGTGGCAAATACGGATCGATCCTACTTAAAGATTAAACTAATTTAGAGTTGGGGGTTACAGCAGATTGTAAATTACTAAATTAAAATAATGACATTGAACACTTAAAGATTAAACTGATAAGATGGTATGAGAGTGGACCGAGACATCAAATCCACCACAGGTTCTTCGAGATTTGTGTAATCCAAATTATTGTTTTCAAGAATCAACACGACTAAAATAAAGATTAATCTAAGTTCGCAAATTGATTTCAGCAAAGGCATAAACCCCTAGCATTGCATGTCTTTCTACGACACACACAATCACATGTTTATTTTAACTAATTTAAACCCCTAGCATTATATGTCTTCTTACGACACACAATCACAGATTCAAATTAATTGATTAAAGCAGGTTTCGAATATCAACAAAGTGAACTTCTAACTACCGATTAGTCTAGATAATTATTCCGGATATAATCGGTGGAGGCAAATTATTGTAATTTAGAAATCAACTGTATTTAACGTTCAAGCATATAGAAAACAATAAATTTAGATACGACAAACTCTAGGAAACCCTGTGGTTTCATCTTTACTTCGACGCGGGGTTTAGAAATCATGGTGGATGATGTCACAACATCAATGGAGGTGAAATCCATCAATTCCCGCATGAGCACGGCGTCACGAGAAAGAGAGCAAATGTAATGTGGTGGCTCTTACAGATCTGGGGGTGCCAATAGCCAATTGTTTGAAAAAATAGTTGGTTCCCTCCAAAAACTCGTGCATTTTCTTTGCACTTTTTTCCACCCTGTTCCTTGCGAGAGCTGCTTCTTTTTCCCTGCGCGTCCTCGTTCGAACTTACATGCAAAAGAGAGAGGCGAAAATGAAAGAACGGGTGAGAGAGAGGGAACGAAAAGAGATACTAGGAGGAGCTCACCTGCTCCTCTCTGTTGCGACTCTATTCTGTGACGGGAACGAGAGATAAGGAAATAGAAGAGAGGTGGACAGAGGAGGGGGAACAGATAGAGACAAAAGTGAGATGAGGGAGGAAGTATGGAAGGTGGTGTCTTGAACGGTGGCGTGGAAGGGAATAGGAGCAGGGCTGCTCTGTTTTGGTGGTGGTGTGCGTGATCGTATTGGTTGCGAGAGAAGAGAAAAGGAGGGAAATAAACAAAGAGAGAGAGAGAACGAGAGACACGAAGGAGAGTGTGAGGAGAACAGGGTGTGAGAGAGAGATGGAAGAGGACTGAAGGTGATGGCGGTTGGTGGTGATGGTGAGGTGATCACGCTGCCGGTTCCTCCTATCGACCGAGGATCGCCGCAGGGTGGATGTGGCATGGTGGCTGAAAAAAGAGAAGAGGAAAGAAACGTAGGACAAATAGATGGAAAATAGGGTTCTCC